>JAOQMP010080657.1:0-18282 GCA_027563575.1 Erythroxylum pedicellare | reverse complement strand
TTCTTTACGATTGTAAGAATCTCTAGGATATGCTATATTTACTCTTTCCTTAGCTAGGTATACAGCTCACTCCAACAGGAGGTTGTTTGGCTTCTACACTCCGATGTTAAAGTTAGACTCAGGATAAGAGAGAGTCCGAATGATAAAGAACAATGACATACCTCGACTAAGATGAGCATCTCTTTTTTATACTAAAGGATTTAAGTGAGGAGATGAGGTGATCTGTTCATGTGATTGCATCTAAGGTGAAGCAGAAAGTTTGCAAAATAAAGGAATTATGAGTTGACTGGGCATCTGGAGGTTTTAATGGATCAAGTAAGAGAGACCCTTCTTGAGAGGTCCATATGACTGCTCATTATCTATTAAAAAAAATTTAAGTGAGACAATGGATAGGATGTTAAAGTTTTGCTTTAATGAAGAGATAAGAATTCAGTTGGTGACCAATGTGACCATCATTTGATAATTATAATGGCTATTATTATTAAATAAATAAATTTTATGTTACAAAATTAATATTTTATATTATTTATAATATTGATAATCATGAATGCTCACCAATAATCACTAATTACGAAGCATTTTACATTTGATTTTTATGATGATATGACGTAAACAAGTTAGTATCTTTTTTCTATATACATTAATCATATTTCTAAAATGTATTTTTATGCTGTATTGATTGATAAATAGCTTATCAGTTATTTTGTTAGGCAGATAATCACTAATAGATATATTTAATAATCAGTTAATTTAGTTGGTGGATGAAATTCAATCAACTAATTAGGAGCGTTTTGCATCAAAAGTCAATTATGGCCCTAGCTAAGGTAGTACACTAAAAGTTAATCATTCCTCTCCACCCAAGGCCACTGAAGGTAGGTCTTGTGGCAATATACCAAGCATTTGTAATTTTTTTATCTGATCCTATTATTACTAATGTGTAATAGTTACTTCCCAAACTCACTTTTGTCAATAAAAATTGTAAAGAAAAAACATAATGTTGCGGTTTGATAATTTGGAGAAAACAGACTTGCAGAGATCAACATTTTTTGTTTATTATTATTATTATTATATGTTCTATATTTTTTATTAGAGTTAAAAACCTAATTTTTTAAAATTAAATTTCTAAATTTTAAATTCTTATGAGAATATTTAAAGAAATACTAAGATATAATACTCATGTCCTTATAAATCTTTTTTTAAAATCATGTCCTCATAAGTCATTTTACACATAAACAATTAATACTAAACAGTTAATTTTATTAAACATCTTTAATAAACAGTTGATATTATCCATTGGTCAAATTAGTGGATATAATCTGCTATTAGCTAATCGCTGATAAAATCAGCTAATAACTAATGCAATCTATTAATTGCCAAGCAGGACCCATATATATGGTTGTTTATGGTTAACTTTTATTAATTTTTAATAATAGTGAAATTTACAACTATTATCTTTTGAATGCATATTTAATAAATTATTAAATATATGTAAAAGCTTATAAATTAAATGATCCACTAAATGACAAATTTTTTTTAAAATGAAAAAATATTGAATTAATAATCCCAAATAAGATAACATATATGGTATCAATGTGCCTTAGATGCATAACTTAATACTGACATTATATTTCTTGCCTAAGTTTATCCTATTTCAATATATATAATGAGTTCCTATATAATAATAACATTTCCGTCTAAAATGGTCAACTTTGGCTTGAGAAGGTTAAAAGAATAAGAGTTTCTTAACACTCCATGGCTAACATTTTGTAACCATTTGCATTAGTTCCAAACATGAGCTTAAGATACAAGATTATATACAAGGAGTTGTTCTTTTATTCAAGCCAATTGTGTCAAATATATTGGATAATAGGTTTTTTCTAAATTTTTTCATTCTATAAAGTTCCTTTCATTTCTTATGGCATATATAGTACATCCTAAGACTATAATACAAATAGCTTTCGATCTTATAAGAGTTGAAGAGGTAATCTAGCTAAGGATAACTTGATACTCGTAGGTGAAGTCTCTAAAGAACCACTAAGTCTGTATAGGATTCCAGATATCTAAGGAGTATTTATAAAAGAAGAACAAATGGTTTAAGGATTCATAATCACTTTAATAGAGGGTACATCAATTAGGGATGTCAAGGAAGTTCATTTTATCTAAGTTAGCCGACTTTTGTTTATCAACAAACTAAAGGAATATGGATACCTTAAGCTGTGACTTGTTTTTCTAAATAATGTATACCCACAGATGCTTGTTTAACTGAGAAGTAAGTAGTTGCCTACATGAGAGGTTAATGAATGATGCCTTTTGTAAACATACTTATCCACATTCTCATCATTAGGGTGACTCTAAGGTTCAAGATTCCCAAATTTCCTTAAGAAGTCAAGTTTCCATTCACCAATATTGATTATAGAATTATCTTTGACTTCTATATGATGTTAGTGAATTAATTGCTGCATTAAATCGTGATTAGTTAGGGGACTTACAGAACTCTAATTATCATACCATAAGGAGGCTAACTTACTATTTCCAATCCTGTAATGGATACTTATATGGAGAGGATCTCCTAACTTTAACAATTGGTTCGTAAACCATAAGGTGTTATAAGTGCCTTTAATTTCCCAAAAAAACTTTTATTCTTTCAAAAATACGTATGAATCCATATTGTTAGATAAAATTCTCCAAAGTCTTTTAATTATGAGCACTTTATTAGTAACCCTTAGAGATTGTAAACCAAATCCCCTACTTCTTTAGGTTTATAGACGTCATCTAATTAACATTATAAAAAGTGTGTATGGTATCAGTTCCACTCTGTAAAAATAATTTTAAATATCTTTTCAATGTCTTTAGTCATTCCTTTTAAAAGAAAAATATGCAAAGATTAATAAAAATGTAAGGACTGTAGGACATACTTAATAAGGAACAATCTACCAACAAATGAGAGTGCTTTGATCTACCAATTGAATATCCTCTTTGAATCCTCTCTAATAATGAGGTGCATCCTTTATACTATATTTTAGTAGTGATTGGAAGTTTTAGGTAAGTATAAAGGATAATGGTTGAAAGCCAATTTGACAAATGCTTATCACTTACTAAAATAATTAGGCAACTCTTCTCTATGTTGATAGACAAGCCTACTATTTCCTTAATTAAGTTCAAGAAAGTTATAAGAAAACTCAGAGATTTGTCTCTAGTCTTCCAAAAGAGCAAAAGATCATTCCCAAAGAACATGCTAAAGATCTTCGATTATGGAAATTAAAGCCTGAGTCATTACTGATATTGAAAGAGAATAACTTTATGATGGATTCCATATAAATGATAAAGATGTAAAAAGAGATGATGTTCCTTTGTCTCAAATCTTACCACATTGAAATTATAATGTGGGAACTCTATTGACTAGAACATAAAATGAAGTATTTGTGACACATACTTTAATTTAATTAATAAACATATAAAGGATATTAAATACTTCTATCATGTAAATGATGAAATTCCATCATGTGAAATCAAATTCTTTGCAGAAATAAACTTTAATTATATAGTTCATTAGAGAATTCTTCTTGCCATATGATCTGGAAAGCTCTTGAGCTAGGAGAATATTATCACCTATCAATCTATTTTACACAAAGGCCCCTTAAGCACTATTAATAAAGTTACCTATCACTGTCTTTAACTTGAGGAGAGGATCTTAGAAATTACCTTATAAAATGTATTACAAAATGATATATGCCTATAATCTTTGATAGATGAAGGATTATAAACTTTTGGATAAGTGTTATAAAGGTTATATTGATTTCTTTTAGCTATGTCCCTTTCTTAAAGAACTGAATGACAACACCAGTGCCTCCTCCTTTAATTATGGCCAAGATTTTTGAAAGAATAATACATTGAGCCCATTTAGGCCAAATTATTTACCTGTATTCAATTAGAATAAATTTATTTCCACCTCATCACTTGTTACAAGTTTGCTCAGTGTAAGTAGCTCATTGTTAGAAATTGATGATTGATAAAGCTTTGAAGTAATTATGTAGATGAAAAACATTTAAACTTCGAGAGTGTTCTTGTAGAAATTGTAAACTTCATTACTTACCTATGTGTAAAATTTCTGCCTCATTCAATCTTTTATGATAGGAGATTTTATTGGAATTCTTCCTTACTTTGATTAGTTTTTAAAGGAACTTAGTTTTTTGTTGCCCTTTTTTAACCATAAGATCCTATCTCTCTATTTTCGTAAGGAATTTTAGATCTCCAAGGCTAGATAATATGTAACACCCCAAGTTAAGGGTTAGAATCTTGAAAAATTTCAGTGCACTTTATGCTTTACATAATTGAGTATTTCGCTGTTATGTTCTTATGAATTTTTGACACATACAAATAATTGTCCATTCATACATTAACATTTTCAAGTAAAATGAAATTTTAAATGCAATTAAATTGTGAAAAATTTATTCAGAGACTATTGGTATTATTTCAGAATTTTTGAAAATTTTTAGGAATTTCTGAATTGGGATATTTATGAACTAGGAAAAATATTGGACATGGACAAATGCTGAT
This sequence comes from Erythroxylum pedicellare, assembly GCA_027563575.1. Classification (NCBI taxonomy): domain Eukaryota; kingdom Viridiplantae; phylum Streptophyta; class Magnoliopsida; order Malpighiales; family Erythroxylaceae; genus Erythroxylum; species Erythroxylum pedicellare. Next base: position 13,725 of record JAOQMP010080657.1, on the reverse strand, counting down.
GAGACATGTGTCAATTTTGGTTGGTGACACATGTATTTCATGCAAAAAGGATATGTGGTTAAATTGAGAACATTATAGCTTGTTCTTCACCATAAGCATTCAACACACACAACTTGTTCCTTGTTCCTTGTTTATCCATGAAATATCACTTCTGGAGATTTGATACTGCTTCCACCAAAGGTTATTGTTATAGTTGTTCTTGAAAGCAAGTAGGTGATGTTTTCATGAAACTCAATGAATATATGATCTATTTCTCATTGGATATGCATGGGTATTTGAGTGTTCATAGAAATGAATCAAATGAGTTTGATTATGTTTGAATCATTGAAAATGAAATTTGTGCATGAGGTGTGTAAGATGGGTAGCTTCGATGGTGCTCAGAATGGGTTAAATGAGAATTAATGAAGTGAATAGTACTAAAATTAATGGAATAAATCCAGAAAAATATAATTATGCATGAATGAGAATCAAATTTTTTATGTTTATAGTGAACCTTAGATTTTTTATTTGTCTTGTGTTGTTAAGATGAAATGGAAGTAGGAGAAGTGGTTCAAGGGTCATTTGTGTTAAAAGAAGTGAAAACATAAAAGGAAAGATAGAAATTACAGTAGTGAGAGAAAGTTAAAAATGGTGTAATTTGTGCATGCATTGGTTTTTAGTGTCTGAATATAAGCTTCATTTTGAGTTGTGCTAAGAATGAGCTCAGATGTTTTAGAAGTGAAATAAAGTGTTGAATGTAAGGGTATAAATCTGGGAAAAAAGAAAGAAGAAGAAATCTGGTTCAAAGTAGAAGTGAAGAAGATCGCAAGTCGCGATCGTAAAGGATCGCGACATCATTAATAAATATAGCAAGTCGTAGTCGTGCTTTTGCATGATCACAACATCGTTAGTGAATGTAGTGAGTTGCGATCGTGTGGTTCACCCGGTGTATTGCGGTCGTGCATGCGCGCGATCGCGACTTGCCTATTTTATCTAAAGAGGTTGTTTTTTGAACATACTTTGATCTTTTTGTTATAACTTCTTCACCAGATATCCAAATAACTTGATTCTTAAACCAATGGACTCATAAGACATTTATTCTCATCCCTAAAAACAATTATAATGATCTTAAGTGGATTGATTGATGAATTTAAGATGGAAATGTGACTGTGATGAGGTATGATAATTGGGATCATTTTTACTAAACATACTTCGGTAATTGGACTATATCTTGATCTGGAGACCTCATAATGAGATGATTATTGATTCTAATTAACCTATAATCATAAGGACACAAATTGGATGAAGAGATTGAATTCAAATTATGCCTATAAGAATTTTAGAATCTGGTTGGAATTTGAGATAAGAATTCTGTTGAAGCCTAAGTAAAGTCTTAGATCTTTTAAGTATAACTTTCAGTATATAGAACCAAATGTAATGAACTTGGTATCATTACAAACTTAAGACTTGGGAGAAAACATTTATAGAAGGAAGTGTTATCAAATTACTTCATCATATTGATAAGAATAATTGAGTGAAGTGGACCTGAAAGTTGGTTATGAGATAAATATGGATTGAGCAATTGAGTATGGTTTCACATGATTGATAATGTGACAAGATTAAAGATAAGAAACCCAAGAATTTGTTATAAACATGCATCATACATATTCGGTATATATGAATGTGCATAATTGAATTCATAATTGTGCACAATAGTGATAAGTGTTTGTATTAAATGTTTTAAAGATACCCATATGGAGACCGATTCCAGATATTATCGGGACTTCGAGTCAATAAGCAATAAGGGAGCATTTGTAAGTAATTTAGATGGTCAATTTTTGTAAGTAATTCAGTAAGTAATATTTGATAGTTTTGCTTTGACTATTTTGTTAGCTATTAATTTGGGTCCTTGAATGATTTGCAAAGTTGTAAGAACGTGATATGCTCGAATGTATGATATGAAAAACATTGATTAATATGTGAATTGAATTTCAGACATTTTTATTTTTAAATCTGTTAAGTCTTAGTTGTGGGTAAATAGGCATGCCTAGAAGGGTCTGTAGTTGCTTTTGTGACACTTCAGTGTCTTCTATTAATGGCACTTCGATGTCTTCTGTGATAGACACTTTGGTCTCTTCTGGACACTTCAGTGTCGAGACTTTGGTCTCTTCTGTATAAGTCCCGTTATCCGCTTCTGTAAATACAATTAACAATCATCTAATTTTGTATTATGAAATATGTTTGATCTTTGATATAAAAAAAGAAATTGTGTTTTGATTCTGAAGGGTTTATATCCTCTTTTTATGTTCAGTTCTGTTAATTATAAAATATTTTTTGAGATGCAATATTTTTGAATTGTTTGTTTCGATAAACTGTTAATGCATGCTTATATTATACCATGATTCTGTATATTTAGTTATCAGTTATTTATAGATTAGTTATTACTCACTAAACTATATGCTTAGCATGGTGGATTTTCCCCTTATAGGTTCAGAGAGAGGATTATAAAGACTAGGACAAGTCAACTGCAATGGCCAATGGAATCTGAGTCTTGTTTTAATAAAAATATATTTTGAGTTTATTTTGGCTTGTATATAAAGTGTATGACTCTAAGTTAATGTAAGAAGTTGTAATAACTATTTTCAAGCTGGTTTTGATTTTTGGGACAGATTTTTATTAAGGTCATGTGATATAATGTATGTATGGTTTGAAATAAGTTTGTTTTAAGTTCAACATCTAATATGATGTATGTTTGTTCTGAATTACTTCCAATGGAAGATTTTGAATGCTATGCTTCAGCGAAATGTTTTGATTTGTTTATACTGTCTTGTGTGGCATCTAAATATCCTCCCGGGGGGTATTTGGGGGTTACACTTTTTGGTATCAGAGCATGGTTTAGGCAATTCTGGTTTAAACTATTGCTTCTATTTAAGTGTGCAAGTTGTGTTTTGGCCTAATGTAGTGTCCTGTGTTTTGTTTATAGAATCAAAATGGATGAATCTCGTGAAGCCGTTGATTAGGTTACTGAGAGTAATAATCCTGAGCGACCTCTTCCATCGATATATGGACCTTCTGGAGGTAATCGAGGAGAAGTTATGGGGCCACCTCCTCCTACAGCTCAAGGAGAAGCTTTATTTAAGCTGTCTCAAGATATGATGACCTTATTGCTGACAGCACCTAAGGCTCCAATTGATCAGTTGAGGAAGTATAGAGCCGAGGAATTTACTAGGAAATGTTTAGAGGAATTTGAAAGTGATGAGTTCTGGATTGAAAAGGTGAAGAGAGTGTTGGATGAGATCAGTTATCTAGCAAAGCAGATGATGCATTGTGCTGTTCCCTTCTGCAGGGAGCATCTTATGAATGGTGGAAGTTCGTTCTAAGGAATCCATGGCTGCCTGCACCCCTGACTTAAGATTACTTTTCCCAAGAATTTAAAGCTAAGTATATGATAGAGGCTTACAGAAAGGATAAATGGAAGCAATTTCTGAATCTAAAATAGAGGAATTTGTCAGTTGCTAAGTGTGATCGGGAGTTCAACCAACTCAGTAAGTATGTCCCTAAATTTGTGCTTACTGAAGAGTTCCAATGTCATTAGTTTGAGGATGATTTGCATGACTCCATCAATAAGAATTTGGAGGCAATTACTTTGTTGCAACAAGTGACTTACCATCAGCTAGTACAGGCTGCAATGAAAATAGAGAGATAGGAAATGGTCAGGAGGGAAAGAGGTTAGTGGAGGGGCTTTGTTAGAGGAGGTTAGTCCTCAGGCAAAGTAGGGAAGATGCTTCTTCCACACCAGAAGTTATTCAAAGATCTGTAGCTTGGGTAAGGTCATAAAATTATCCCTCAAGGACTACTTCTGGTAGAAGGTCATCTGAAGGTCGAGGTTCTAATTCCCCAGAGTGCCCTGATTGTTTTGTGAACCATTAGGGTGCTTACAGGAGGGCTACGGGAGTATGTTTTCACTATGGCAGTACTGAGCATCTGATAGCTAGTTGCCCTCTCAAATAGGCTCAGACATCACAAGCCAATAAGGAGGTCTCCCATGCATCTGTTGGGAACACAGGACAAGGTAGAGGTCAAGGAGCATATAATCAGAACTCGAGTTCCCACTTATAAACAATGAATCGACCAGCTGTACCTTCTACTTCAACTCGAGCTTATACACTAAAAGCTTATGAGGATCAAGATGCACTAGACGTCATTGTTGTTATTGATTCTCTTTTTAATTCTGAAATGCATACATTGATTGACCCTAGATCCACTCATTCTTATATATGTGGTAGAGAAATGATTAATAAGGAAACGCCTATAGATCAGTTAGAGTATGACATGCATATAATCGGTCCTTTGGGTAGTAGTGTGTTGGTTAGTCATGTGTATAGGAACTGACCTATTATGATCCAAGGAAACGAGTACGTAGCAGATCTGATCAGATTACCTTTTCATGAATTTAATTTAATTTTGGGTATAGATTGGTTATCCAAAATCAGGCAGTAGTAGATTGTGGTGCAAAAACAATCATGCTTAGGAAGCCAGATTAGCCTATAATAGCATTGTATAGCGTTCACACTAGTTTCTTAGCTAATATGGTATTTTCTATGTAAGCTCGAAAACTCCTCAGGAAGGGATGTGAAGCATATCTAGCTTTTATGTTTGATTTCAAGAGGGAGGCTAGTAAATTGCTAGATATTCTTGTGGTTAATTAGTTTCCATATGTGTTTCTAGAGGAATTACCTAGACTCCCTCCTAAAAAGGATGTGGAGTTATCTATTGAAGTGATGCCTAGCACTATACAAAATGGCTCCTACTAAATTAAAGGAGTTGAAGGTGCAATTACAAAAGCTTCTGGATAAAGGATTTATTCGACCCAGTGTATCACCGTGGGGGGCACCAGTTCTATTTGTTAAGAAGAAGGATGGTATACTACATATGTGCATCGATTACAAGCAATTGAATAGAGTCATAATGAAGAATAAGTATCTATTGCTAAGGATTGAAGACCTATTTGATCAGTTGAAAGATGCAGGAGTGTTTTCAAATATCGATATGTGATCTAGATACTATCAACTTTGGGTAAAGGATGTGGATATACCAAAAACTAAATTTAGGACCCGTTATAGACATTATGAATTCCTAGTAATGCCATTCGGGTTAACTAATACTCCAGTGGCATTTATGGATCTGATGAATAGAGTATTTAGGCCATATTTGAATCAGTTTGTAGTGGTGTTTATTGATGATATCTTGGTCTATTCTAAGAATGAACATGAACATATTGACCACGTCCGATTTATGTTCCAAACTCTGCGAGAAAAATAGTTATATGCTAAGCTGAGTAAATGTGATTTCTGGCTTCAGGAGATATCATTTATAGGGCATATTGTCTCTTCTGAAGGAATTAGAGTTGATCCAAGTAAGATAGAAGTGATTGTTAACTGGAAGCCACCATGGAATGTGACAAAAGTGAGAAGTTTTCTGGGTCTTACTGGTTATTATCGTCGGTTTGTGAAAGGGTTTTCAATGATAGTGTCCGCTTTAACTAAATTGTTACAGAAAGGAGTGAAGTATGAATGGTCTGATATATGTCAGAATAGTTTTGATCAATTGAAAAGTATGCTTACTGAAGCTCCTGTATTGGTTCAACCTACTTCTGGTAAGGAGTATATTATGTATACTGATGCATCGAGAAATAATTTAGGTTATGTTTTGATGTAAGATAGACAAGTAGTTGCTTATACCTCTAGGCAACTAAAGTCTCATGAATAGAATGGTGAAAGATGCAAAATTTTCATAGATCATAAGAGTCTTAAATATCTGCTTACCCAGAAAGAACTCAATCTGAGATAACAATATTGGTTGGAACTGTTTAATGACTATGATTGTATTGTAGACAACCATTTGGGCAAGGCTAATATCGTGGTTGATGCCTTGAGTCAGAAGACAATTTTAGCATTATCAATTAAGCAGGGTGAATGGGAACTTGTATCTGATGGAGCTTTAATAGTTTAGTTGAAAGCAAGGCCTACTTTGAGACAAGAGATCTGTGATGCTCAGAGAGCTGATAATAAGTTACAAAAACTTATTTTGACTACTCAAGGAGGTAAATAGTCTCATTTTTCTATACAAGGACATGGTGAATTGTATTATAAAGATTAGTTATGTGTGCTAACTAATGATGAATTGAAGAAAAGGCTATTGTTTGAGGCTCATAATACAATATTTACTATACATCCTGGTAGAAACAAGACGTATCAGGATCTAAACTAGTATGACTGGTGGTCATGTATGAAATGGGATATTGTGGACTATGTAGCTAAATGTCTACCGTGTCAGCAGGTTAAAGGTGAGCACCAGGTTCCATCTGGTTTGTTACATCCTATTTCCATTCCTCAATAGAAATAGGATAGCATTACCATGGACTTTGTTATTGGACTCCCTCTAAATCAAAGAAAACATGATGTTGTATGGGTAATTGTAGATAACTTTACCAAATCTACTCATTTTCTGCCTATTAGTCCTGACTATTCTTTAGATAGGCTTGCAGATTGATATGTGAATGAGATAGTGAGACTGTATAGAGTACCATTGTGTATCATTTCAGATCGTGATCCTCAATTTACTTCAAGATTCTAGAAAAGCCTACAGAAGGCTCTGAAAACTCAAGTTAAATTTAGTACTGCTTTCCATCCCCAGATAGATGGACAGTCTGAACGGGTTATACAGACATTGGAAGATATGCTTCGAGGTTGTGTGTTAAAGTTTCCAGGAAGTTGGGATAAATATTTAGCTCTGATGGAGTTTGCTTATAACAACAGTTATCAGACCAATATTGGTATGCCTTATGAAGTGTTGTATGGTAGAAAGTGTCGAACTCTAGTATGTTGGACTGAGTTGAGTGAAAGCAAGATGATCGGGCGTAAAATTGTTAGAGATATTGAAGAAAAGATTCAGATTATTCAAGAAAGGTTGAAAGCTGCCAGTGATAAGCAGAAGTCTTATGCTGATCTAAAAATAAGGAATATTGAATATCAGGTAGGCGATAAGGTGTTCTTGAATGTGTCACTGTGGAAGAATGTACTTTGATTTAGTAAGAAGAGTAAACTTAGTCTGCGCTACATTAGAGTTAGACAAGTAGCTTATCAGTTGGCTCTTCCTGAAGAATTTGTCAAGCTACATGATGTGTTCCATATTTCTAAGCTAAGAAGAATCTGATGTGACACATAGAATTCCAGTGCAAGAAATTCAGATACAACCGGATTTGTCACATAAAGAAGGTCCGGTTTCTATCTTAGCCTGAGAAGTCAGGCAACTTAGGAATAAGCAAATACCTTTAGTAAAGGTACTCTGGCAACACCATGGACTTGAGGAAGCAACATGGGAACCCGAAGAAACTATGACAGCTCAGTATCTGTAACTGTTCGGATCAGGTATGAATTTTAAGGACAAAATTTCTTAAGGAGGGAAGAATTGTAACACCCCATGTTAGGGGTTAGAAAATTTGGAAATTTCAGTGCACTTTATACTTAGCATAATTGAGTATTTTGCTATTATGTGCTTATGAATTTTGACACATTCAAATAAATTATGCATGCATTCATTGACATATTTTTGGGTAAAATGGATTTATAAATGTGATTAAATTGTGAAAATTTTATTCCGAGACTATTGGAATTATTTTGTAATTTTTAGGAATTTTAGGAATTTTCTAGAAATTTTGGAATATTAAAAAATAGACAATGGCATTATGACATGTAAAACTTATAAGCAGATGACAGATGACCCATATGCAAGGGGGCCGCGTGCCAATGGATTATTAAAGCACATGTCACAAGTTGAGAAAGATGAAACTCATTATTTGTTCTTCAGTTTTGCTTGGTTTTTTCTCAACACCGAACCTTGCTTTTCACTCTCACTGCTGGTTGCTTTTCTAAAAGCAAGGTAAGTGAAATTTCAGGTTTCTAGTGCTGTGAATAAGTTGATGATGTACACGGTTGAGAAAGGAATACATGCATGATTTATGTATGAAGCATTTTGGTGATAGTGTGAAATATGCATGAGCTTGTTTTCACTATACATGCATGAATCTGTTAAGTATTGGCAGAAATGGTTTTAAATGAGTTTAATGATATAGAATCTAGCTTTTAGTGAGGTTGTGATAATGAAATGATCTAAAGTACTTGTGTGTTGAAAATGACAGAAGATAGAAAATGCAGAAATTTGGAAGTTGCGTGAATGAGAGTTTGGATTTGACATTGGATATGAACCTTGGAATTTTGATTTGTTTTGTGTTGTTGAGCTAAAATGAAGTTAGGATGGAGTGTCATTTGTGTTAAATGAAGTGAATTAATGAAAAATGAGAAGAAAAGTATCAGATGAAAGAATGAAAATGTAGTAGAGAAAGAAAGTAATTGTGAAGTTTCAGAATTGTGATTTTTGAAGTGTAAACTTGAATTTGATTTGTTTAAAGAATGTATAGGAGTTAGAAATGCATACTGGATGTGTTAGAAGTAAGTGATCTAGAAAAAGAATGAAAACAAAATGAAGGAGAAAAAGAAAACATACAATGAAGAAAAGAAGCACGATCGCGACCTTGTTTTTAATGGTCGCGAATTGCGAATAAATTGTGATCATGGATCGTGATCGTGTAGGTGCACGATCACTACTCCCTTGTTTTCTGAAAAACATTATTTCTGAACATCCTTCGGTATTTTTGTGATAACTTCTCGATATCCAAATAATTTGATTCTTGAACCATTAGATTTAACACACATTGTCTTGTACGATCGCGATCTCACTTTATGGATCACGATCATGCAGGTGCACGATCGCGACTCCCTTGTTTTTTGAAAAACATTATTTCTAAACATCCTTCGGGATTTTTTAATAACTTCTCCACTCGATATCCAAATAATTTGATTCTTTAACCATAAGATTTGACACACATTTTGCTTCATCTCCACCAAAAATTATACCCATCTGAAATGGATTGATTGAAGAATTTAAGATGAAATTGTGACTATACTGAAGTATGATAGCTAGGATAATTTTATTCGACATACTTCAATATTTTGATTATATCATGGTCAGTAGAGCTCCGAATGAGATGATTATTGACTCTGATTAAACTAGATTCATAAGAATACAAATTGTTTGAAGAGATTGAATTCAAATTCTGCCTCTAAGAATTTAATAATTTGATTGGAATTTAAGATAAGAATTTTATAGAAGCTTGAGTACAATATGAGATCTTTTGAGTATAACTTTCAGTATATAGAACCAAAAGGAATGAACTTAGTATCATTAGAAGCTTAAGACTTGGAAGAACAACTATCTAGAAGGAAGTGTTATCAAATTACCTCACCTTCCCGATGAGAATAATTGAGCAAAGTTGACCTAAAAGTTGGTTGTGATTTAAATCTGGATTGAGAAATTGAGTATAGTTTCACATGATTCATAATGTGACAAGATTAAGGATAAGAAACCCAGGAATTTGTCATGAACATGCATCATATATATTCATTATACATGAATGTGCATAATTTATTTCATAATTGTGCACAATAGTTATATGTGTTTGTATTGAATGTTTCAGAGGAACCCATAGAGCGACCGATTCCAGATATTACCAGGACTTCAAGGCAATAAGCAATAAGGGAGCATTTGTAAGTAATTTAGATAGTCAATTTTGTAAGTAATTCAATAAGTAATTTTTGATAGTTTTGCTTTGACTGCTTTTTTGTTATTGTTTTGGAACATTGAATGATTTGCAAAACTGTAAGAATGTGACATGCTTGAATACTTGGTATGAAAACATGGATTGATATGTGAATTGAATTTCAGATATTTCTATTTTTGAATCTGTTAAGTCCTAGTTGTGTGTAAATAGGCATGCCTAGAAGGGTTTACAGCTGCTTCTGTGAGTTCGATGTTTGACACTTCGGTGTCTAACACTTCGGTGTCTTCTATTATTGACACTTCGGTGTCGAGATTTTGGTCTCTTCTATGACACTTCGATGTCAAGACTTTTGTCTCTTATATGATACTTCGATGTCGAGACTTCAGTCTCTTCTATATAAGTCCCGTTACTCACTTCTGTAAATAGATTAACGGTCATATGATTTTTTATTTTGAAATATGTTTGACTTTTGATATAAACAAAAAAATTATGTTCTGATTCTGAAGGGCTTATACCCTTTTTTAATATTCATTTCTATTTTCTACACAATCTATTCTGTGATATATTATGTTTAAATTGTTCGTTTCGATAAACTATTAATGCATGCTTCTGTTATATCATGATTCTGTATAACTAGTTGTCAATTTATGTATAGATTAGTTATTACTCACTAAGCTATATGCTTAGAACGGTGGATTTGGCCCATGTAGGTTCAGAGCGAGGATTATAAAGATTGGGACGAGTCAACCGCAATGGCCAATAGAGTCTGAGTCTTATTTTGATAAACATGTATTTTGATTTTATTTTAGCTTGTATATAAAATGTATGACTTTGAATTATTGTAAGTTTTTGTAATAACTATATTTCAGGCTGATTTCGGTTTAAAACAAGTTTGTTTTATGTTTAACGTATAATATGATGTATGTTTGCTCTGAATTGCTTCCAATGGAAGATTTTGAATGCTATGCTTCTGTGAAATGTTTTAGTTTGTTTGTACTATCTTGTGTGGCATCCATATATCCTCCCAGGGGGTATTTAGGCATTATATTGATATAGTGCTTTAAAAGTCTGATATCTCTCCACCCTATTTTTTGTACCAAACATCTCCATGGGGCACAAAATTATAACAAGAACATCTATGCTCTCATACTGCCTCTAAAGTTTAGGAGACATAATAGCTAGCATTGCATATGTAGCTTGCTCAAGATATTAACATGACATTAATATCTCTCCTAGACTTCATTAGTTGCATCTGCATTAGACTTCGGTGGATTATAGTGTCAAGAGCATATAATTTCTTTTTTGGCCTAATAACATTTCTCAAGATGTGAAAATAATCTAATAAAATAGGTATAATAAGCTTGTTTGCATCTATGATGCTCTTTAAAGACATATGACACTCATTTTATCAAACAACTAAAAAGACATATAAGAGTAAGTATTAATTTACACCACAAAACCAAATAAGATAAGGACTTCTATAAATATTTAGTTACTTGTACTATTTTAAATAAAATAATAACCCTTACTATTAAATCAATAAATTATCAGATAATTTCTTAATAGTCTAGGATCTTATTCAAACTAAGTTGATCTTAAGTTTACTTAATAAATCAACTAAATTTAATTTAGGCATATGACAACCTTATCAATCACATCATACATGATTCCTAGATCTATTACGGGACAACTTGTTGTCAAAATATATCTTATATGTTATTCCTAACCCTACTTTAAATTTACATAGTTATGAGTTTGTTCATCTAAATCACACAAATTTACTTAAGTAAAGACTAATTAGTTTAAGATAAAACATATTTGGGTTAAAGGGGACTTTAAGTTTTCTTAACAAGCCTTACAATAAATGGAGATATAATTTTATTCTCAAATGATGAAAAGCAACTATCACATTATAAACGTGTATTCAATATTTAATTGACGCATTTAAAATTTTAGGTCTCATCAAAATTAATATAATCTAATTACAATAATTATATTTAATATAATCTAGTTATGAAATATAATCCTTTAAAATTTTATTTGATTCTAATGATTGATTTAATTACTAATTTAATTTAATAACTCAATTCTTGAAAATTAAACTAAATTCCTTAGTATTCCTAACAAAATTTACTTTTTGAAAATAACTTTCAATATATTAGAAAACATCTTTATAGATTTATTAGAATTTAAACTAATTTATTATTAACTAAACTAATAAAAATTAATTTAATAAAATATGGCTGAAACAAAAACTAAAAAAATACACATGTCAAACAAATCTAGCCACCTCCTTGTTTTCTTCTCTATTGGTCGTTGGTGCTTCTTGGCTGAACATCCCACTCCTTCACTCATCTACTTCATTGCATATGAGGCTTTGAGGGTTGCCTCTTCCTCCAAGGGTAATTTTTGCTCTTGGTTTCCTCGCCTAATGTATATATATATATATATAATCAACATTTGAAAGAATGGAGAGAAAGCAAAATTTGATATATGAATGTACTGTTTTTCTTACATTTTGATGAAAATCTTTACACTATATTTATTCAAGTTTTGTGATATCTAAGTTGTTGAGATAATATCAAATAAGATACAAATAAATTCAAATGAGATACAGAAGATAAAATGAAATACAAGATAATACAAATCATAATAATGCTGGTGAGATTGTAGAAGATTTGCACATGTTTATTAGCCCCCCTCAAGCGCACGGTGAGTTCTCACAGTGAGCTTGTCATGAAGATTGTGAAAGGAAGAGGAAGATAAAGCCTTGGTCATGATATCTACAATTTGATCATATGAAGATAGATGCTAAATAGTAAGCGCCTTGTTGGTAATTAAATCTCTGACAAAGAAAATATCAATGTCAATATGTTTTGTATGAGTGTGAGTGATGGGATTGGTAGCAAGAAATGTTGCACCCAAATTATCACACCAAAGAGTGGGTGTGGTGTGAGAGAAACCACTTTCACCAAGAAGAGAGGTAATCAACATATTTTAGTAGCATTATTAGCTATACTGTGATATTCTGCTTCAATGCTAAATCTAGCAATAGTAGGTTGTTTCTTTGCACTCTAAGAGATAAGGTTTGGGCCTAGAAAAATACAGTAACTAGATGTGGATCGATGGTCATTAGGACACCCAGCCCAATCTACATCATAGTAGGCTTGAATAGAGAGAGGTTTGTTGGGTTAAATGGATAGCGAAAGTTAATGTGGAGCGAAGATAAAGAAGGATCCTTTTAACAGCGGTCCAGTGAATGTCGGTAGGACCATGAAGAAATTGAGAGACTTTATTTACTGCAAATTGAATATCAGGACAAGTAAGAGAAAGATATTGGAGAGCACCAATAGTGCTTCGATATTCAGAAGGATCAAGGAGAGGGGTACCATGATTTTTGAAGAGAGGAAGAGTTGGGGTGATTGGTGTGATGGCAGGTTTAGATTGGGCAAGGCCTGTGCGGAGAAGAAGATCTTTAGTGTACTTAGTTTTGGTAAGAAGAAGTCCAGTAGGTGTGGTAGTTGCTTCTATCCCAATAAGGTAAAGAAGAAGATCAGGATCTTTGATTAAGAACGTAGTGTTAAGGTTTTGAATGAGATTTGTGATGAAAGAGGACAAACAGCCAGTAATTAGGATATCATTAACATATACGAGAAGATAAGTGGTATGAGAAGTAGTGGAATGAACAAATAAGGATGTGTCAGATTTGGTGGGGGTTAAATTAAGATCAAGTAGCTTTTGACTTAGGTGATGAAACCAGGCCCTTAGAGCTTGTTTGAGGCCAAAGATGGCTTTATAAAGATGAAAGACATAGGATGGTTTGTGAGGGTCAATGAAACCAGGTGGTTGAGACATGAAAACTGGTTCATCTAAAGTGCCATTGAGAAAGGCATTGTTGACATCGAGTTGGTGAACCGACCAATTTTTAGATAGAGTAATGGTAAGATAAGGCAAATAGTGATGGGTTTGACGACAGGGTTAAAGGTATCAATGTTAGGACCCGACCCGGAGACCGGATCCCAACTGTTGGATCCCGTACCGGAGTCCAACTCTTGAATCGTAGAACA
>JAOQMP010080625.1:0-18290 GCA_027563575.1 Erythroxylum pedicellare | reverse complement strand
ATGAACTTTTGATACTTGAGTTGAGATTGCCTGGAGTTGAGATTGTCTTGAGTGGACTAGAGAGTCCTGAAGTTGTGACTGGATGTGGATATAGAAGTGTGTTTAAAATCGTTTGTAGGTTTTGGGATTTTTTAAAATACAGCCGTTGTGCTACCCAAATTTTTCTGTAAAGAAAGAAAGAAAGATATTCAGTAAGACTTACATAGTCGGATTAAGGATACTGCGAGTATCCTTGGCTCGAGTATGCGGCAGTTGTCATGGGCCAGAGGTGGTACCGGGTCGTGACATATAAGATCAAGGAAACTTGAAAAAGGATGGATTACAAGTGGTTGCTATAAATGAGATGATATGTTTCTATTAAAATTCACTTCAGAAGCTAAAATGAAGAAGAAAATGGAAGAAGGGACTTGACACATCAACAATAAATCAAAATTTTTGTACAAGTAGAGGCCCAGACTAGAAATGGAAAAGTTTAGAATGCAACATATACCAAATATGAAAATTTGACAATTTACCATTAGAATATTAATCCTTGATAGGTTTAAGCCATTTAGAAAGTTTTATAAGAAAGTTTCCTAGATGAAGCTACTAGCTCCTTATAATGTATATGTCAAACAAGGGTATGTGATAAAGTTAAGATGGATCATGACTTGTATGGTATAATCCCAATTATGAAGATAAAAGAGGATGATAACTAAGTGAAGTTAGTTATGCTTATATGTTATCAATGAAAGCCTTCTTACAATTAACTTATGGGACTTAAGGAATCAAATATAATTTTCAACTTTGCCAAAGAGATGAATGGAGACATAAATAATCTAACTAAAATTTAATTAAATAAGGTTATGATAATAAAAGACAACATATTGATACCATAAGAACCAAATTTTAATTCCTTGAATGAGAATTTAGCTCTCACTCCCCAAAATGCTATATAAATAGTGTAATCTACTTTGAAATAGTTAGCCATTATAACGTTAAGCAAGATTCAGTATGCTAAGTTGAATAAGTTCCAAAGAAATTAGAGCAAGGAAGAATAAAACCTTAATATAATACAATTAATTTAATGGAATGATAAGAGTGATGCTAATTTCAAATAACTTGGAGAAGACATTACATTTGTAACTAGAAGAAGATTAGGAAAAAAAATCAGTGTATTGTTTTTAGGAAAGAATTATTCCATTATATCTAATCACTACCATCATTTGAAATAGCAAATTGTAGTTGCTTTTGATCCCAATAATGTCTGAGTTACACTTTTGAGCTTATTAGACCAAATTATACACTTCTTAATTTAGTTCTTGCCTAATCTAGTTATGTTTTGCCTTACTTTTGTTTATGTAACAAATATAGTTTTCTAAAGAAGTATTCTTTGGAATGATTTAAGGAATGTTGGTAGTAATCTGAGAGCCATTTGGATGTTATTAGGGGACTTTATGGTAATATTTTTATTATGAATTTAAAGGGGTAAGTTAAGAGTTAAAGATAAAAGTGACGAGTTAAAGAATTGTGTGAGTTAGCTAGCATTATTAGGCCTAATGTATGAACATAGATTCTTAACTTAAAGCAATATGCAATGTGGGATAAGGTTATTAAGAAAGAATTTATAAGAGCATTGGTAACCTCTCTTGATTGGTAAGCTTCTCTAACAACAAAGCTTTGTTCACCTCTCTTGATTGGTAAGCTTCTCTAACAACAAAGCTTTGTTCTCTAATAACTTGAGTTTTGACCATTCACCCATTAAGATCCTCAACATCTTAGAAAAGTTAATAAGGATAATTACTTTTAGGTTTAACAATTATCTTAAAAATTAGAAGGCTATAAGGAGGCAATGAAGAAATGAATGGATTAAGATTTTTAAGGTTTTGATTCCTTTAAATGTATGAGGAAGCTTAAGGTTACAAAAGAATAATTAAAACTTCTAACTTAGAATAGTTTATGCAACACTATTACTGTAACTTAGAAGATGAGAGCTAAATTACTTAATTGAAAAGATGGGTTATAGAATAACCTTGGAGATGAGGTGAAAAAACTCTGGAAAAGCAAGCTCTCTACAACTCTATTCAAGCTTTGGAAGCACATAATTCATTATCTAAATAAAGACTACATATTCAGTGGCTCAAATAAGAGGATCATAGCTCAAAGTTTTTTCATAGTTCAATCATATTTAGAACAGAATCTTCACTGAAAATAGCAAATGGAGGAACGATTTAGAGGCAATAAGAAATCTTAAATGAAGTTCAAATGTATTTGCAAGGAAATTTAGAATCTCATGCTAATAATAGTTTTCTATATAAGTATTGAATTATTTCATTCCTTGATTGGTTATAAGAGAGCAAGTTGAAATCCTTGTTAAGCTATTCAAATTAAATGACATTAAAAATGCACTATATTCCTTAAACCAAAAAAAGCTCTTGAATAAATGGATTTGATTTTTTTTCTTTTTAAGGAGTATTCATACTTAGTTGATGATTAAGTCTTTAGGGCCACAACAAAGTTCTTTTCAAATGAAAACATATTGAAAGAGTTTAATGGAATATTCATCAGCTTGATACCAAAGATTTCTAACCCTACTTTATTAAATGATTATAGGTCAATATCATGTTGTAACACTATATATAAAATCATTTCTAAGCTATTAGCTTTTATGCTTAAGGTAGTATTAACCTTTATTTTTAATCCTTTTTAAGTTTCTTTTATTTAAGGTATAAAAATTATAGTTAACATCTTTTTGGTATAAGAGTTAATGAGGAATTATGATAAGGAATCAACCTCAAATATTTCTGCAATGAATATTGACTTTAAAGCTTTTGTCTTATCAATTGGAGCTCATTCTTAATGCATTAAAAGCATATGAGTTTCCTAAGAAATTTATTTGATGTATTGAGTAATGTATCTCTGTAACGTCTTCTAACTTACCAATCAATGGGGAGCCTTCCAAGTTGATCAAAAGTGTTAGAAGTTTGAAGCAAAATGATTTTCTATCACAATACATTTTCACTCTCTCTATTAAGGTATTAATAAGATTGATAGTTCCTAATATCAAGCAGGAAAAGGAAGTTCATATATCACAGTAAATGTGAAGACTTAAAAATATTCAACTTATCTTTCATAAATAATTTACTGCTTTTCTGTGGAGATAAATCAAACTGAATTATGACTTTTACAAACTCTTAAAAATTGTTTAACAATCTATTTAGTTTATTATTAAATACAAACAAGACTTATATAGTTCTCCTTAATTTTATTGTTACAAACTAATAATCCTCCTTTAAGTATCTAAACTTATCAATAACTACTAAGAGACTAACATTTAGGGATTACAATCCCTGTTTGATTCAATACACATGAGAATAAGCTATTGTAACAAAGTATTTCTTTCTTATTTTAGCAGGTTAAAACTTATCAATTTTGTTCTCAATAACATGAATGTTTGTTGATGTTCATATTTAATTATTCCTATAAACCTAATCAAAGCTACAGATAGAATCTCGAAGAACTTCTATGTTTTAGTGGATTCAAATTCTTCATAAGAAAAGTGAAGTCACATGAGGTATACCTTCCTAAAGGTAAGGAGGACTTGGAATTATCTTAATCAAAATGATGAAGAAAATGTCGATGGCTATGATAATTTGATGAATCTTTAAGGATGAAGAGACCTTTTGAGTTAAATGAATCATATATATTTCTTAAAATGAGAAAGTTAACAAAAATTAAAGACAAAATCAAGCAGTTTTTGACTATGAATCATCTTATGAAACTAAGGGATATAATGTGCATAGAGTTGAAAAGCAAGAATAATAGGAATTCTACTTAGATTTGGTATGATATTTAGTGTGAGCTAGTCCCTTTTTTCATGATTACATATCTCTATGGTTTGAGTTATATGTTACAGGTCAAGTATTTAGTTAAGGAAATTGTGAAAAGGCATTAATCTTGTTATTTAAGAGGCTTCACCAAAATAATAGAAAGTTTACCAAATTACATAACAAACTTAAGTAGAGAGAGTTCTATCTAATGGATGAAAGGAATTTATGAATAAATCTTATAAAAGGATGTTCAAACCATCAATGTAGAAAGTTTCATGGTACATGTTGGTGTGGTTTGAACAAAATCTTCGAAAGTCTACATTTATTTTATAGCTAGCTATTAAGGAAAGACTTAGAAACTTGAAAAGGCTAAAGGTTGACATAAGGGTTTTGAATCTTAGCTATAGGCTTTGTAACTAACGTGTAGAGAATGTAAATCACCTATTTTTCAACTACAAATTCAAAGGTATTATGTGGAGTCAAATTTAAAGCTCATGTAACATTTAAGTTACAACATTAAGGCAATTGTACATTGAATTCTAAGAATCAGTTTAGCTTATTTTGTTCTTTTAGTTAGTTAATTGCTTCTTGTATCATTACCTTTGTAACCCTATAGGCTTTTTCCTTGTTTCTAATACAATTGTTTAACTTCCAAAAAATATTTTGCTCTAAGTATTGTGTTTGCATATTTAACAAAAAGGAGCACATTTGGAGAAAAACTGTTTTGATATGGATCAACTTTCGAAGAAGTGAAGAAAGAGCCTAGGATATGGAACCTACATACCACTATGTTTAGGTTATGCTCTAATATAGATTACATTGATCCTTCTCCACCATACATAAGTCCATGTTCAAGACCTGATTAATAAAATAGACCATATTCGTCCTTATGTTGGACCTATATTGATGATACCCTTTTACACAAAAAGTAACAAAATATGGTAAAAAGTAATACATCATGTATATGGACTTATGTCAAAGATTCGTTGGGTATTAAAAGTTAAGGTTTGAATTATTCAAAGAAGAGGTAGTGGGAAAATAAAAGAGCTTTTGGCTAAATGAGAGTTTGAAAGTAAAAAAGATTCATTTGGAAGTTAATTATAAGGGTGAAAGATTAATGAAAAGTCAATTTCAGAGGAAGAACAAATAATTCAGTAAGATTGACTAAGGACTAATGATTTAAGATTCATGAAAATGACTCTTTTATCTTGTTTTATTTCTTCTTTTTATTTTTATTCCATATTTATTTATGAACTAATTGGGATATGTATTTAGGTGGGATGGATATTAGGATGTGGTATGTTATATTGATCTTTTAGTTTAATAAATTACCTAGTTTTCTTGAGATTTATTGTTCTTATAATTGATTGAATTTAAAGAGCGAAAGTTGAAGGTTCAATTATTTTATTCATAAATTAAAATCAAGAAATGATTTACATAGATGGATTATAATATGCATAAAGAGGGTTAAGTAAGAGTTAATTAAGAGAGAATTGCAAGATCTTCTTGAGTTAGGGTAAAACCTATTATAAGAATTCACAAATCAGATTAATACATTCTTAGATTGTCTTGGTTAGAAAGAGAATTCACTTAATTCAATCTAAGGATAAGATTTATGTTACTTAAGTGAGAGTGTAACTTTGACTTAAAAAATCTTACCTATCTAAAAATATAAAATTATTCATTAAATTAAAATGAAATTGAAACATAGTAAATTCGTAAGGGATAACTTACCTAAATCTAATCATTGATTGCTTTATGCTTAATTATTGGTTTTTTTGGGTGTTTATACTTATTATTTATTTTCCTCTTTAATCAATCATAAATGTTAGTCTGAATAATTAAGTTTGTTAATAGTTAGTAATTAACCACTAGTCTTCATGGGATCCACCTATATTCACCAGTGCTAGCTACAATTATATCATATGCTTATAGTATAAAAACAAACACACCAAAATTTTGACATCATTGATTGGTAACCAGGTGTAGTTGATATTGAATTGATTTGTAAATTGATTAGATTAATCTTTTTTTTTTATTTTTTTATCATTTATTGAATTTTATCTTTATTTTTTCTCTTTTGCAGTTTGATATATACATATTTGACTATATTTTTACACCTATATTTGATGTATTTTGCTCAATATTTTATACTTTTGTTGTATATTTGGTACTTAACTCACTCTAAGTGTGTCTATAGGTCATAATTTCCTTCATAGACTTAAAGGAGAATAATTCGGATAAAAACACAGCGTGAAATGGAGAACCAAAGCACAAAAGTGATGTACAACCTGTCATCACGATATGGGAGAGAGAGGTGTTCTCACATGTTTTCAAAGGTTCAACCGATATTTAAGCCCTGTCGTAACATTAGTGAGAGCTATCAGTGCAATTATGAATGTCAAGCACCATCTCATATCTAGGAGTGACCAAACATGTACAATCAGAAATTGCACTGTATGAGAATAACTACAATTTATAGTGAAGCAATTCTTATACTTATGGATGGAATAATTACATTACAACTAGATATTTATGGCACTAAACACCCCTAGTTAATGAGCTAACTTTAAAACATATGATAGTTGATTTCATTCAAGGATCAATCATGAAGCATCAAGAAATAAAAGCTCGTATACAAAATTTAGTGAATTGGATATATCAATTGGCGGAGATATAATCTGACAAGATCTAAGGGAGTACACCTGGTCCCAATGAAATGGATATTGAAGAATATGGAATGGCAATTGCTCTCAAAAGTCACAATAAGCTTCCAAAAAAAGAGCTTCTAGAAGAAGAAGAAAGTATTAAAGATTAATCAATGGAACTCTTTACAGAATTAAATGCTAGTCTACAAAAATTTGAGAGTGAAGAGAAGATAAAGCTTGGTTTTATAAGTAGAGTGACAATACAAAAAGAGCTTCCAAAAGAAGAAGAAGAAATCTCCATCTATGAAGAGGAAGTAAAGAGGTGGCAAAAGGAAATCGAAGAAGATGAGACAGAAACCTCAATCCAAGAAGAAGAAGAAGAGTGAAGAACTGGTGGACGAACCAAGTAATGAAACTACTAATGAGGCGTTGGTAGTAACCTTAAGTACGGAGGGTTCCCACTTCCTCGAAGACAAACTATTTAAGTCAACCAAAGATTCAAGGAGTTTCATTATCCTTTATTTTATTAACAATTTGTCATTAGAAAGGGCATTACTGTAGTTAATTAGTTTCACTATCTTAATAAATTATGTCTTTTGATCATTCTGCAACATCTGGCTTGTTTACAAACTGTGAAACTGCTTTATAGAGAAAAGGGTGGAAGAAAGCTACTGATTATTGATCCAGGATGAAGTTGAGCATAAAGGATACATTGAGCTAACGATGTTAAGCGAGCATTACATGGGAGGTAATTCGTAAATTAGTTAGGTTTATTTTAATTTTTATGTTATTTCATTCTTATTTCCATATTAAACTAGGATTTATTTAAGTTTTGATATGCTTTAGGAGTAGAACATTAAACATTCTCACAAACCTTGTATGATTTCGGTTTTAGGGTATACGTGTTAAGGTTTAGATTCCTAAAGTGAAAAGCTTTTAAGTTTGTTCATATATTGTTGAAGTTGCACACTCTTGCAATGCTCTCAAAACACAAGAGTGTGACTTATACAATTTGATACACACCTGTGTAACAAACTGTGTAAGTTCGTGAAATTTGAAATTATTTAATTGACACAGTTTGATACACATCCGTGTATTAGACCATGTAACTCTACAATACAGGTTTAAAATATCCTAATCCCCTTTTTTCATTTATCTCTGCTCTCACCTTCTCTTAATGGTCCAATATTTCTTTAATTATGGTACATGATGAATTCTAGAAATGATTGTTAAAAAAAGAAAAAAAATTGAGCAAATATATATTAAAAAAGAAGAGAAAAAAATAAAGTACCATTAGTTTTTGTAACAAAAGGACTTATGTATATTGTGAATAAGTTTTATATAATGTTCTTTTTAGTAAATTTCCTTCAAATCAACCTTTTTATTATTAATCCCTGCTATAGCCTTGTAAGACCTTTTGATTTGTTCTTGTAGTTTCTACGTAAGTTGTGCAAATGTGACTTTATTGCAAGCTTATGGTAAGAGTTCTACAATACATTAATTGAGAGTTTGATACTTTTCACCCTAAATATTTGAGTGCAGTGAGTGAAATCTTGGTGAGGGTGTAAAGGATTATGCTTTTGATTTCAATGCGATTTTTGATATGATTACTATTAATATTGACTCAGAAAGTTAATTTTAGGATAATTTGATTCTGCTTGTATGTTAATTTGATTCAATAGGATATGATGATGTATAGCATGAATGGACAACTTAAGATTGATGTTGTAAAATTTATAATTTTGATTATGGTTTACTCTAGGACAAACAAAAGCTTAAGTGTGAAGATATTTGATAGATGCCTATTTGATTATATTTTTACACCCATATTTAATATATTTTACTTGATATTTTATAATTTTGTCGTGTATTTGATACCTAAATCACTCCAAGTGTTTTTATAGGTCATAATTGCCTTCACAGAATTAAAGGAGAAGAATTCGGAAAAAAATACGACTTAAAACAGAGAACTAATGCATAACTGTGCATCAGGCTGTTGAAAACAACAAGTTAAAGTATTTTTAGAGTTATACGGTTTGATACAAGAAACCTTAAAATTTAATAGAAAAGGACATGTTCAGCGGCTAATTAAGGGAGTAGATTTTGGAAGGTGATTCTAGATGTGGAGAGCATTCTCAAAGGACGATTTTGGTTCAGAGAACTGGAAAACATAAAGAAATTGTTGATATATCCATCGGAATACTAGATCAAACCTTTACATCACAAGAATATTTGATAGAAGACAATCAAAGAGATTTAGAATTATAAACTTTATGTTTTATTTCTTATTTGATCATATGTGACTAAACATCTAGTTAGTGCCTAGGTTAGATGAATCTTATGTTAATACTTTGATATGAATTTATTCTTTTATTAATGCAATTGTTTTGATTGTTTTAATGTGATATGATTACGTGTTTTATTTAAGTTCTAATAAACTTATGAATATTAGATCATAATCTGATTTCGTACATAGAGATTGAGAAATCCTATTGATGAATAGATCTACTGTAATCGGAAAGAGTTGATGGCAACCTTAGAGATAGGATGATATAAATCTTTTGAATTAAGGCCAAACTTAATAGAGGGATTCACGAATTGGTAAAACAATCCTATAAAGTTAAACTTGATTACTTTAGTTGAAAACCCTAGGATTAGTTATTAATAGACTCAAGGTCAGTTATTAGCATACCTGGTTACTAATTTATGATCTTAATAGTTTTCTTTTTAATTTCCATTGTATATATGTTCATTATTGTTCCCTATTCTATTTTAATTGTTTAAGTTTTATTTTATTTTAACTAAAAATCACAAAATATGTATAGTAGATAATAGGATAATAGTAATTACTAGTATTTGTCATCTTTAAGGGATCGACCCCTACTTGTCATTACTAGCTTCAGCTATACTGTGCATTTGCGGTTATTACAATATTGAGTGCTAGAAATAGTCAATTACATTTCACTTCTTATATATGAAAATCCAAAAATATTGGGAAAATTATTAAACTGAACCTTCATATTGAAAGAACACTATAATATAAGAATAAGACTTTAAAGGAGAACAGAAGTTGAAGAAGCAAAGATATTTATAAAGAATATGAGATCTTTGAAAGATTTTTCCAAACCTTTTGCTCAAGGCATCAACTCAGGTATTGCGAGGCCCAACATCAAACCTTGTAAGTTTAAGCTAAAGCCTTGCTTCTTTCAATAATGTAGCATAATCAATTTAAAGGTTACCCTTCCAAAGAACTAAATCTACATCAATTGATGGTTCTGGAGTATTATGACACACTAAAGCTTAATAGTGTCTCCCCTATTGCCATCAAGCTAAGATTATTTCCCTACTCATTATGGGATAACGTAAGAAAATGGTTATAAACCTTGGAGTATTATGGCACACTCAAGCTTTATAATGTCTCCTTTATTGGCATCAAGCTAAGATTGTTTCCTTACTCGCTAAGGGATAAGGTGAGAGAATGGTTACATACCTTACCAGTAGGATCTATCATTACTTAGGATTAACTATCTCAAGTATTCATAACCAAGTACTTTCCCTCAAGTAAGGTGAATTATATTTGGAATCAAATTATAACTTTTTCCTAAAGGGAAAGTCAGTCATTGTACGAGGGCTGGAGAGATACAAGGAGCTATTGAGGTTATGACCTTGTTATGGACTAAAAAGTAACTTATTGTCTAAAAATTATATAATAAGATGGCCTCTAAAACCAAGATCATTATAAATGCTACTATTAATGGTGTTTATATAACTAAGAGATTATGGATGAAGCACATAATCTGATTGAGGATATAGCTTAAAACCATTAGCAATTTTTAAATGAAAGAGCCATAAAAAAAGTTCTAAGTAAATGTGATATTGATGTCCAAAATCTTATAAAAAAAAGGTAAATGTCTTTTCCACAGAAGTTTGATCATTTAATGGTTAACTCTATTAGCACATCTAAAATTTTTCGTTATATTTATGGATCCCTAAGCTATTTTGTTATTGATTCTCAATTAGAGAATTCATTTTTCATAATTCATTTATTGAATAGCTTAATTATGTCAATAATCCTAACTAGAAGAACAATGTCTTTTCTAATACGTACAACCCTTATTGGAGAAGCCACCCTAACTTATCTTATGGGAACAAGTTCAACCCTACATCTTAGGATAATAAAAAAAACCCTAGTTTCTATATAAGACGTTTTTACTCCCTCTTCAACTAATAAACTAGAATCATTACTAAAAACCTTTTCAACAATTCAAGCAAAACAAAACGAGGAGTTCAAGTAGGCAATTAGGTAGCTTAGTTTAATGATGATTTAGTATCAATTTATACTAAAATGTTCAAACCCTAAATTGCTTAACACCCAGTACATCTATTTGATTACGTGATCAATTTGGAAAACCTAAGAACCCTAGAGAGTTCAATAATATTATAACATTGAGAAGTAATGAGTTATTAAAAAGCAATACATTGGAAAACATTTAGAGTAAGGAAACAAGGGAAGGAAGACAACTATCGAAAAATATAAAACCAATGAAAATAAAGAAAAAGAAAAATAGGAATGCAATTATGTTCTCCTTAAATGTAGAATCTCTTATATTCTGTCCTTAAAAATTGTCTTAAGAAAAATTGGACAAATAATTTGGGAACTTGCCTTTTGTTCTTAAAAATTATATGTTAATATCCCTTTCATCGATGCTTTTAAATAGATTCCTTCTTATCTCCCAAAGGAGATACTATCCAACAATAGAAAGTTTGAGGAAAACGAAGCAATAACCTTAATCAAGGAGCCTATGGCGGATTTTATAAGCAGACTAAGTAGATGACAATAAGATCTCACAGAAGGATGAATTGGTCCTAAAGTTTAAACTTAGAGGCACGGACCACATCTTAGTTATAATTTGTTTAGGGTCCACACTTACTTATATTTAAAGGAGCATGCTCAGACCCTACAACCTAGTAGGAGATTCCTAGATTAGGACTAGCCAGAAGTGGACTCTGAAAACTATTCGTATATAATGGAAAGAATGAGGCCATTTTTCCTGATGAAGTCTAAGGCCTCAAAGTTTAGATTTCTAATGATGAGATACATGAACAAACTCCTTGTTCACTCAATTTGCATTAGGACGGAGAGGATTGGTTTGGTGAGCCACTAAGACATTTTCCTTATCTACTACCTGTGTTGGAGCAAAAGGATGGATCTTAAATTCACTATTATCCTGTTGGTTAAGGGATGCCTATATCTAGCTAATTTTGATAGTATAGAAGGTAGGTCGATGATCACTAGGCTCGTGACCTCATTTAGTCAATTTATTAGAGATATGGGATACATTTAGATGTGATGGGCTATCAGAGGATGTAGCCAATATGAGGCTATTTCCATTCACGTTTAAAGATCAGGCTAAGGTGTGGCTAAATTATTTTAACCTAGAAAATGTGATAATATGTGAGCAGTTGGTACAAGCCTTTTTGGATAAGTAGTTCCACTCAATGAAGACTACAAGGATCAATAAGAAGATAACTAATTTCCAGCAAAGTGAAGGGGAATGATTATATGAAGTGTGGGAAAGATTTAAGGAGTTGCCACACCGTAACTTACTTAAGGATTTCCTATTGCTAACTAACCTTTCTACGATGGAGTCATGAGAGGTACCAATGACATAAAAATTGGTGGTTCATCGATGAGGAAGACAATAGGTGCTGCATATGATTTAATGGAGGAGATGGCAAATAATAATTGTCTATAGATGTTAGAGAGGAGCAAACAACAACCAACCTTAAAAATCATAAAGGAGTGTTTATTGTTGATTTAAGGATAGCAATATAAGCTAAAATAGTAAACATGGCCAAGAAAATAAAAAGCTTGAAATCCATTTATCTTGTCCCACTAAAGGTGATATGGCTAGGGTGTGAATTATGAGTTCAGAAAGGTCATGTTATAACTAATTGATTCCTAGTATACAGTAATAACTAAATTTCGTAAGAGCACAAATAAGATGAAGTGGTAATAACCCATGCTCAAATACCTATAATCTTAGGTAGAAGAACCACCCAAAATTCTCTTAGTTTAGCAATACAAGAAATTAAATTAGAGTACAAGGCCTATCAAGATTTTAGTAGGAAAGGTTTAGGTAATTGGAATCAAATATGGATAAGATAATGGATAAGTTGATTTCTAAGTACATGAGTCAAGATGAGAGTCAAGGGAGGTTGGAAGCTAAGTTGGACCAAATTATGAAGACTCATGCTTCTTCCATCCACAATTTGGATGTTCAAGTTGGGTAACTAGCAAGCACATTATGTACAAGAAATGTGGGGAGTCTTCCAAGTAATATGGAGTCCAATCTAAAAGAGCAATCAAAGGTGAGCACATTTAAAAGTGGGAAAGAGTTAGAAGAACTAACTAAGCAGAGGTTGAATCCCACCAGGAAGGAAGCAAAGAGAATGAGTATAAATAGGAAGATAAGAAAGAGGAAGCACCATATGTCGAATCCCCACCATATGTTCTAACCCTTTTCTATAAAGGTTGAAGAAGAATCAAATAGATGCTCAATTATCAAAGCTTTTAGAGAAGTTAAAGAATTGAAAATTAACTTGCCCTTTGTGGGATCTTTAGAGAACATGCCAATTATGTGAAGTTTCTCAAAGATATCATATCAAAGAAGTAGACTTAGGAGGATAATCAAATAGTCTCTTTGATGGAGAGTTACAACTCTATAATTACTAGCCACATGCCCTCAAAATTGAAAGATCCAAGGATTTTTAGTATACCCTTTATATTTAGCAAGGTGGAGGAAGTGTTAGTCAAAGTGGGTAAGTTTATTATTCCAGTGGATTTCATAGTTAGAGACTTTGAAGACAATCAAAATTGTCTATAAATTCTTGCTAGACCATTCAATAGACAAGAAAAGCATTGGTAGATGTATACGAAGGAAAAATTATTCTTTAGAATGGTGATGAATACGATGAGTTCAACAAGAGTAAGGTATTGAAGAATCCGATGGCGGACAATTCATATATGAAAATTGATATAGTTAATGAGTTTGTAAAAGAGCAAGAGGAAAACTATAAAGATGACGTTGATGTTGAGGACATGGATGATGATAAAGAGTTAGAGAAGTAGGAGGAGTTTGTTGGATAAAAAAAAAACATGCAAGATTTGGCTAAAATAGGAGATTTCAAAACTTTTTTGAAATCAAAATGCAGTGGAAATAACATAACCAAATCAACATGTTTTAGCCATACATGATATGATATAAGGATAATAATTTACATAAGAACAAGGTTGTAGAAATATACCGACTCTTTGCTACAGCTTTGACCCCTCACTTTGGTATCCTCTTCGAATCCTTGCTATAGCTTTGACTCTTTTGTATCCTTTCCTTTGTCAATGTATCCTCTCCTTGTTGTTGTATCCTTGACTAATTCGATCTACCACTTGTTCTTCTTGGATAACTTGGTTAACAAGATCCTTCGATGGGAAAGGAGAAGAAATATTTTGAGGAGATTGTTTTTATAAAGAAGAAGTAAAAAATGAGACTCTTCTCATTCAAGTTTGGGCTATACATGCATAAGAGGAGACAGTGAGTCAAAAATGTAGGAACACTTCTTCTTCTCCTTGTCAATTTTAGTTATCATGAAAGAAAAAAGTGATGTGCATCTAATGCATCACTTCATTCTTTAATCAATCGTAAAGAAGTCAATAAATGAGACTCTTCTCATTTGTTTAAGATGGCTATATGAAAAGACCAATAAACTAAATGAGACCTTCTCATTTCTGGTTATGGATGAAAGAAGGAAGAGAGAGTACATCAAATGCACCTCTTCCTTTCGTTAATCAAATGAATGCTAAAAGGTTACATTATATGTCATCATTAAAAGACAATTATTAAACCATTTAATGATAAGATCATTACTCCATTTAATGATGATAAAAGCATGATAAAAACCATGTTTAATTTAGCAATTCAATGCTAAATGTGCAGTTTCACATTTAGCCATAAAAAACTAAAATTTGTCGTCTAGCATTCAATCATGGGCTTTAAAAACCTCTATTTATATTTGTTACTTTGCTTGATATCCTTCCTAGAAGCTAAATGGGTAATCTAATTGGACTTATATAATTCAAGCTCCAATAAGCCCGAAATTAATTTAATTTCATTAGAATTAATTCCATCTTATTAACCAAACATCATTCCACTAAAAAACAATTGGTTAAACTCTTGAATTACTAAATATTATGAGAATGCATGTTTCAAATAAGATGTCTAATTGTAAACTTCATTATGAACCATATTATAGCCATTCACATAATAAAAGGTAAAATTACTATTTTGCTCTTATGTTAGTTTTTCTTTCTAAAGCTCCCATTTTACTCTACACGATGATTAACACAAAGGTCTCATCTTAGTGTTAAAACTTGATGGGTAGCTAGTCTATCAAACTATTGGTGCCAGTTTAATCACCAAACTCTGTAAACATCTAGAAGTGATGATATCACTATACACTATTTATTTAAGTGAATGTTCCCTAAAACATGTTTCAATTAATAATTCCAATATGCAGACACTGGATTGATACTCTGTAAAAATCAATTCCAATCATATGAAGAATTATAGTGAAACATATATGAGTTTACTTCTCATCAAGATTGTGGTTCACAATAAAAGAATGATAAGGTGTATGTTTTAACATTAAAGTAATGACCCACTTTATTCTTCTAAAACATACTTGATTTTAGATTCATTTAATAGTGTCATTATCGATAGTCAACTACTATCATGATATGAAACTCATCATTCCCTTGAAGTATACTCTTTCATTTACATGGAGATAAATCGCAACATTACAGTCTAAACCATAATCAAGCGATCAATTTCATTATTCAACTGTGAATCAACTAATTTAGATTATAATAATATACATGTTTCCCATACATCTCCATGTATACATATATTACTTACAAAAGAATTTTGGTACCTTATGACTAGATATATAATGCTCATACAAGTAAAGCCAAACTATTTTATTTTATTAATAATAAATATTTTCATTACAAAAGTAACTGGAAGAAAATTAAGTTATATATAAATACACTTGCTTTCCAGGGCACTGTATTTACATAATTCCAAAAATCTCCTACTTGCCCTAAAGCAAGTTTGACACATGTCTTATTCCCATCCTTACTATGGGACCCTCAAAACTCTTTTGAGACAGTGTCTTCGTAAATGGATCAGCAAGGTTTTGCTCTGTGGGAATCTTTACCATATTCACCTCACCACGTTGTTTTAGCTCCCTTATGAGACGTGACTTTCTCTCAATATGTTTAGCAGCTTTATGGTTTTGAGGTTTTTTAGAATTAGCCACTACCACACTATTATCACAATAAAGTGTAATGGCCTTTTCTGCCTCAGGAACGACCTCCAAATCATTCAGGAACTTACAGAGCCAGATTGCTTCTTTTGTTGTTTCATAAGCAGCAAAATACTCAGCCTCCATAGTCGAATCAACAACACAAGATTTCTTGATACTCCTCCAAACTATGGCTCCACCTCCTAAAACAAATATAGAACCAGAGATAGATTTCCTTGAATTAACATCAATCTGGAAATCAGAATTTGTATGTCCTTTCAGAATAAGGTTACTTCCAGAGTAAACAAGCATTAAGTTCTTCGTCCTATGAAGATACTTTAGTATGCACCTAGCCATAGTCCAATACTCTATTCCTGGATTGGATTGGAATCTACTTACCAATCCCATTGCGTAAAAAATATCCGGTCTAGTGTATAACATATCATAAATTAAACTTCCAATTGCCTAAGCATATGGAATGTTATGCATGCGTTCGACCTCCTTTTGGGTCTTAGGTGTTTGCTCTTCTGAAAGTTTGATTCCATGTCTAGTAGGTATGAAAACCCTATTAGAATCTTGAATGAAAAACTTATTGAGCATGTTCTCAATGTAGTTTATTTCAGACAAGGCTATCTATTTGTTCTTACGATCCCTTATAAGTTTGATCCCTAAAACATAGCTAGCCTCTCCTAAATCCTTCATTGAGAACTATTTGTTTAGCCATCCCTTAACCGTAGATAACATTCTTACATCATTCCCCAATGAGCAGAATGTCATCGACATACAAGATTAGGAAAATATCCTCACCTTCTTGTATCCTTTTATAGACATAAGGCTCATCTAGGTTTTGTATGAACCTATAGGTTTTGATAACTTATCGAACCTAATGTTCCAAGATCTAGATGCTTGTTTAAGTCTATAAATGGACCTCTACAATTTGCATACCTTATGCTCATTACCTGGCTCAATGAATCCTTCTGGTTGGGCGATATAAATGGTCTCCTCAAGACCCTCATTAAGAAATGCGATCTTGACATCCATTTGTCATATTTCATAATCGAAATAGGCTGTTATAGCTAAAAGAATTCTGAAGGACTTAAGCATGGCAACTGGAGAAAAAGTCTCCTATTAGTCGATACCTTCTTTTTAAGTATAACCCTTAGCTACTAATATAGCTTTAAAAGTCTCCCTTTCCATTAGATCCTCTTTTCCTTTTGTAGATCTATTTACACCCTATGACTTTTATCTCCAGTGGTAGATCTACAAAGATCCAGACTTCATTGGTGTACATAGAATCTATTTCCAATTCCATCGCCTTGAATCTTTTTTTGCATCAACATCATTAATAGCCTATGTATAAGTAATGGGATCAGTTTCTTCTTAGTTCGAGATGGCAATTATGCCTTCTGGTAGACCTAGATACCTATCTGGTTGTCTCACAACCCTCTTACTACATCTAGGCACTACTTAATGTTCAGGTTGCTCTTCTGATTCAACTCTTAAATCCATTTCAACATCTTGTTCTGCTATATCCAAATCAAATCTTTAGTACTACTTCACTTCTTCCTTTATGATTTCTCACAAATCCTTCCTCCAACAAGGTCACATTTGTCGACATAAATGTCTTCCTATCCTTAGGACTACAAAAATAGTACCCTCATGTACCTGTAGGATATCCTACAAATAAACATACTTCTAATTTGGGTTCCATCTATGTAAATTCAAGCCTTAGAACATGGGCTGGGCAGCCCTAAGTCCTTAAGTGCCACAATGAAGGCATTTAGCTAGTCCATAACTCCCTAGTTATTTTAGGCACTGATTTGGATGAAGCAAAGTTAAGAAGATAAGTTCCCGTTTGTATGGCATATCCCCATAATGATTATGAAAGGCTAGCGTAGGACATCATTGATCTTACCATCTCTAATAGAGGAGAAATTCTTCTACACCATTCTGTTGAGGTGTTCGAGGAGCTGACAAGTTTGAAACAATTCCATTGTTAATTAGAAATTGTTGGAACTCTCCAGATAAGTACTCACCACCTCGATCCAATTAAAGTTATTTTAATGGCTTACCTAGCTGCTTCTTAGCTTCAACTTTGAATTCTTTGAACTTTTCAAAGGACTCACTCTTTTTATGCATCAAATACAAATAGCCAAGTCTAGAGTAATCATCTATAAAGGTTATGAAATATTTATAACCTCCTTTAGTTTGTATGTTCGTGGGCCCACACACAGATCTGTTTCCTTTGGAAGGAAATAAGGCTTTGGTCATTTTTCCTTTAATACAAGATTCAAAGGTGGGTAATGGATCATTACACAAGCTCGTAATGATCTCATCCTTCATAAACCTGTCAAGTCTTTTCTGATTGATATAAACCATTCTTAAATGCCACAACTCTTTTGAATTAATGAAAGAGTCATTAGTTTGTCTTGGTTTTATTAATTTTGTAGTGTTTAGTGAGCCTATCATAGGT
>JAOQMP010080491.1:0-18326 GCA_027563575.1 Erythroxylum pedicellare | reverse complement strand
CTTTTGTCTTTTATGGCTCTACTCCTTTAATCCACTTAACACAAGCCTACTAACTATTTAAGCTAACTTAATTTCTACCACTTCATTCCAATTTCAAACTTCTAATTTCTATTGATACTTTCTAATTTAATGAGCCAATTCAAAAATAATAATAACGATAATTAAACAAACAAACAAGTATGAATAAATCACTAAACAATTAATAAGAAACTTAGAAAAATTCAAGATCCAACAAGTAAGGTGACAAAGGATCCCTTTGCCTTAATCCTTTTTTGCCTTTAAAGATCTCTTTAGGGCTCCCATTTATTAGTATTCCAAAGGCTATAGAAGTAATGCATTCCCGGATCCACCTTAAGAACCTTTGAGGAAACCCCATGAACTCCATAGTTTGTAGGAAAAAACTTCAATTCACACTGTCAAATGGTTTCTGTAGGTCCACTTTGATAGTGCAATTATGAGGACTTTTCCTATGATTATACCCTTCAATTGTTCCTGAACTATAAGAATATTATCCCTAATATCCCTATTCTTCATAAATGCTCCTTGGTTTTGACTGATGATAGATTGGATAGCTTCCTTTAGCCTATTTGCTAAGATCTTTGTGATGATCTTATAAAGAAAGTTTGTGCAAGAAATAGGTCTGAAATTAGTCCAAAAGGAAGGATTTGAGTGTTTTGGGATTAGACTGAGAAAAGTCTTGTTGATCTCCTTTAGCAAGACTCCTTTTTGAAAAAATTCAAGTACTGCCTCTTTTACTAACCTCCCCACCATATTCTAAGTTTTTTTATGGAAAAAACCATTCAATCCATCAGGCTCCGGTGCTTTTGATCCATTCATATCAAACACTACCCTCTCAATTTCTTGGTCAATTGCTAGCCTGATTAAAAAGGAAACCAGTAATTCTTGCTGTGACAAACTTCCTAAGTTCATCTCCAATTGCAAGTGGAGAGTCTTCTGTACCTAGAAGATTCTTAAAATAAGAAAATGCTTCCTTAGCTAATCCTTCTTGTCTAGCCACTACCTCTCCATCTTCAGTTATAATAGAGGTGATTTTATTAACATTCTTTCTTGCTTGCACTGAGTTAAAGAAGAATTTGTTGCATTTGTCTCCATCCTTTAACCAAGTTACTCTAGATCTCTGCTTCAAAATAGAGGTTTGGTTGTCCACCAATTGCAAATATTCCTTTATAGCTTCCTTTTTGTTGAAGCTAATGATTCATTTGTAGGATTGTCTGCCAATTTTATTTGTATAGCTGATAATTTTTCTCTAGCCTCATCAATTACCTTTGAAAGATTCTGTCCTCTTTTTGAGTTAAGGAGTTTCAGTTCTTGCTTTATAGACTTAAGCTTTTTGAGGCAAATGTATTGTTTTTTCCCAATACATTCATTCTCCATTCCCTTCAATATAG
This sequence comes from Erythroxylum pedicellare, assembly GCA_027563575.1. NCBI lineage: Eukaryota > Viridiplantae > Streptophyta > Magnoliopsida > Malpighiales > Erythroxylaceae > Erythroxylum > Erythroxylum pedicellare. The sequence continues at coordinate 16,917 of JAOQMP010080491.1, read as the reverse complement.
CTTCGTTAAAACCCCTCCATAGTTGCCAAAAAGTTATTAAACTTGAAAGGTTGAAAGACTTTGATAGAATTGAACATATTATCAATTCGTATAGGAGTATGGTTGGAAATACCTAGATCTACAAAATTTGTTGTACTTCTTGAAAAAGCATGCAACCAATCCACATTTACTAAAGCCCTGGCAACTTTTTTTCTAATATGCCAAGTTGAACTTTGTTTGTTAGACCATGTGAACTTATGGCCTTATGGTTTCAAATCGGTAAGTTCTACCTCCTGCATACATTTATACATGTTTGAAGAGTAGTTGTGTAAGTTGTAATTACCTTTTGCTTCAAATTTGTATAATGTGGTGTTAAAGTCACCACATAACAGCCATGGAAAGTTTATCGAGTTCTTTAATCGTCTGATAGCATTCCAAAGTTCAATCCTTTGGAATCCAAGGTTATGATCATATTCAAAATTAGTAGTCACTCTAGAGTTTTCCATCTTGAAGTAGATTGTAGTATGGATATACTGTTGATTCTCTTCAATAACATTCACCTCAACTGAATCTGCATCATAAACAATAATAATCATCTCGCGGTTTGATAAAATCTGCCATTTCCTACCTAAGCTGAATAGCTTGTTCAAATTTATTTCCCTAATTTTAGTTTCCAAAAGAAAAAAAAAAACCTGAGGCTTCTCCTTCAGGACAAAATCCCTTAAAGCATTAAGCTTGGAAGGGTTATTTATTCCACATACATTCCATACTATCACAGTCATAGGAGGTTACTCTTACCCTTAGAGCTTTTCCTATTGCTCCTGTTACTTTTCCTTGAGGCCGCCTATTCAAAATGCTCCTCTTGAGTTCCACCATTTGGTGGTTCAACCTATTGAAGTTTGAGAACATTCTGTTGGGTAGTAGAGGCCCCTTCTTCTAGATTTATATCACCAATTTCCTATTCATAAGCCTCCTTATTCAGCTGAGATTTTTTTTTTGTCAACTAAAGGAATCAGATTTGATCCTCTTCGTTTATCCAAATGTGAACAGTCTTTTCCTTGACTGTTTTCCCCAATTTTGAGAAAATCGTTTTCCAAGTGACTTGGTTTAGAGTTTTCATCTACCTGTTCACCCCTCTCTTCCTCCTTCTTACCTTCCAATTCATCCTTTTCTATACCCATCACCTCCTAATAGTCTCCTCTAGTGACCAATTTTCCAGTAGGTTTCCATTCTTTACCTTGTGCTTGAAGCGAAGGTTTCCATTGGTATGTAACCATAACTCTATCGTCTCTAAGAGAATGCTCATTTTCCAATCTTAATATAGGGATGCAATCTTTCATTTCGTTGGAAATATCTATGCTCACACACAATCTTGCAAATTCGACCCTTTTCCTCAAAGCTGTGTTCTCATCCATGCAAATGGGTTTCCCCAAATAACTAGCTAGCATACTCAATCCTTTGGTAGTCTAATATTTTAGAGGAATATTGTGAATGTTCACCCGTAAGGGAATATTTTTCATTTTGATTTTTTCTAAATCCATTCCTGATTGCCAAATTTGAAGAAATAGTGGAAGTTGTTATATGTGCCATAGACCTTCTTTTATTATTTTTTGTGCCTCTAATTTTGAGGAAAAAGTGAAGATAATGTTATCTTCCTTCGTGAGCATTACCTCCATTAAGCCTCTTCCTTTCCAATTCCTCTGAGACCAAGCTTGACTCACTGGAAATGCGGATCTTTTGTCCATGAAAAAACTAAATTGAGTAGACTCCCATGTTCTAGCTCCTTCCTGTAGAGTTTCTAAGGTAGGAGCTACCATTAGTTTCCCTTCAACCTCCACTGGGCAGATGAAAACCAATGTGGAGTCAGACTAATCTTCCACAACTTGTTTCCATATCTTCCTAGCCCTTATAGAAAAGATGCCTTCTGTTGGGTCTGTTTTCAATAGGGGAAACACTGAATTTGTGGGTAAGGTGTTTTTTGTGAGGGGTAGGAAGGATGACTGAGCTGAAGAGGATTTTGAAAGGGAGTAAGGATTTGCATTGTTGTCGGTAGTGCAAGGGAGGGAGTAGAAGAGGATGATGGGGAAATGCTCGTGGCTAGAGGGGGGAAATCAGAAAGTTTGGGGAGGGAGATGTCTTTCATCGAGAAAGAAGGTTCTTGTTTTGGTAAGGTATCAACTTTCCAGTGATCTGTGCAGATATAAAGGGTGTTTTTTTTGTAGTAAATAGAGGGCGAGAAAGTTTTATGAAAGTAAAATGAATACAATGCCCGTATTCGAGGACCAATGTCAAAGGAGGAGCAGGGAGAATGGGGAATGGGAACTTGCAGAGGGGACAAGGGAAAGGTGGATAGAATTAATCAGTCGAAGAAGGTTGAAGAAGGAGGTGGAGGAAGAAGAAGATAGCTAGTCTGGTTTGAAAGGTAGGAAGAATTTGTTAGTGACAAGGAAGAGTCTCTCTCTCTCTAATCCATAGGTTTTCTTCTTTAGTCCCATACGTTTAAAGTCATGAGACTTACTTCTCCTCTTTAGGGTGCTTTTAGAGAAGCCATCAATGACTTCATTTTCAATGGTTTCTCAATTCCAAAAGGCTAGAAGATACTCATAATTCACTAAATAAAAACTCTAAATGATTAATAGTTTGGATAAGAATAGACAAATTTACAGGTGATGTCTCGTATGCGTATAGCTGTATTGAAGTGCAAGTTCAACACACAGAAGTCCAAAGTACTTCCCTCAACTAAAAAAGTTCAATCTAACTTGATTTGAAAGAAATGGACTTGTACCATACATATATGTCCCATTTGGTGGAGGACCTTAGATATGTCCTGAAAAGGAATATGCTAGACTAGAAATATTAGTGTTTATACACAACTTGGTGAAAAGATTCAAGTTTCAGAAGCTAATTCTTGACGAGAAGATTGTTGTCAATCCCATGTCAATACCCTAAAAAGGACTTCTCGTTCTTCTTCGTCCTCACATTTCTTCATAATTAAGTTCAAAACCCTACTATCTTATGTTTCAAAACTATTAATTTGTAAGAAATCCAGTCTCCACCATAACTACTAAGCTATAGCTATATATACATATATAAAGATGTATAGCATAAATTAAGAAATATTTACTATTAACTGTGGGTGTTACGATATTTCTGTTGATGTGGTTGTAGATGCATTATAGTATATGGCATAAGTATGTAACTAAAGAGCCATTTCTGTCCATAAAATAAAAGAAAAACATGAAGAGCTAATGTGGATATAGAGGGAAATAGTTTAGGTAGCTTTAGCATATATATACTGACCTATCCTGTTATATACAATTTATAGCTGTTAATGCATGAATGTAGTGTCGATATAGATACACCCTAAGATGATCTTAACATTCAACTAGATACTTGAAATCTTTGTTCATCACCATCTAATTGTAAAGAAATAGATCTTCAGGCTTTTGACATGGTAATATTTTATAATATATCAAGTAATATTTCTCATTCGATTTCCTAATATACTAAGGAATTGATTTCTGGTAACATATAAATGACAATATTCCCTTTTTTGTTCTTAACTAGGAGTGGAAGGCAAGTTGAATGATGTAATAGCCAACATCGCATGAAATAGAGAAAAAGACAAACTCTTAAGCATCAATTGTATACCATATTCGTTTAGTTCATGACAAATAGACACAAACCAATTCACTATGCTAATTAATTTTAAGGGAACAATTTGTGTTAGTATAATATGTTTTCCTTTTCAAGTTTCTGTTATAAATTATTTTGATTATAACATAAAATTACGCCTGAGACTAATGGGATAAGGAATAGAAGATGGTGAGGACATGGCTTTGCTAGAAGCAGAAAATGAATCCTTAACCATGGTGGCTTAGTTGGAATTCCCTCCTGTTGAAAGTTATGGGTTGTGGTAAGAACAGTGTAAAATTGGAAATAAGGAAGATATCAGAAAATAGGTCACAAAAATGCCACGTAAGACACCTCACTTAGAGTTAATAGTGCGTGTGTGACACTGCCAAATTTTAACCCAAAATAGCATAACATTTTGCAAACTCGATAACGTTTAGACCTTAATTGAGTAGATTATAATATTTGTCCCTAAATTGATCAAACCCAACTTTTGACCCTAAATTGGGCCTTTAGCCTTAATTTGATTGTTTAGTGTGTGTTTAGGTTAAGAATTGTATTAGTTCATAAACATTTGAGTTTTAAATGTTCTTTGGGTGAGAACAAGTTTTTGAGCTTTAATTATATATATATGAGGTACGTGATGAGGTGGTTAGTGTTTTAGGACATTTGGAGGAGTTTCAGAGGAGAACCAAACCAAAACACAGTCCCACAATTGTGACAAATATTCCATGATTGTGATAGAAGAACCAATATAGGGCTACAGTCATGATAGAGAGCAGGTAAACTGGCCATAATCGTGCACCAAGGGCCACGATATCATGGTCTATGCGTAGACAGATGCAGAGTCACTTTCGAATTCAAGTTTTTCAGGGACATTTCGAACCCCTGAAAGACACTAGGTTGCCTTAATTGGAAAAGGTTATAAAAGACTAATGATGGAAATCCAAAGGTAGCCTACATTGAGTCTACATTCTGCCTATTTTTGGAAACCCAAAAGATAGAGAGAAAGAAGAAGAGGAGGGTTCTGACGCTGCTACTTTCCTGAATCATCCAACCTAAGTTTCATTTCCTCCCCATTTATCTTTTTATTTATTCAATGTGTAAGTTTGAGATAGGTTGTACGGGTATCGATTTTGAGTTGTCCATCATGTTCTAACTTTTCCTTTAGGATTTTGCTTATTTTTAATGTTAATCTATTTGAATTATGTTTCCTTGATTTGGGTGTTGTGATTGATTAATGTATTTGCATGTTTCAATAACAAACTAAGAGGGTGAACCAGATATAAATGATTAGATTGGATTAACAAGAGTTAGGCAATCTAATTGATCACTTAATTAATCTAGTCGATAATTTCATAGAGAGAGATCTCATGCAATACCCAATTGTTTATTAGAGAGCTTTAGAACTAATTAGAATTGTGGGTAATTTGTTAATTGAGAGATTGCAGGTCTATAATTCGATTAGGGTTTACAATTTAGGGAATGATTATAACTCAAGAGAGAGTAATCAACCCTATAATTATCTAGAACCGACACCCAATAAACATATAAAAGGCTAGATTAACATTAATGATAGGTAAAATTCCCTCTCTGATATTTTGATTAATTCTCTCTTCGAATTTCCACTATTGTATTATTTGGTTATTGCTAGTTTTTTTTAGTTTACTTTTTTAGTTATTATTTAAATTTGAGTCTTAAACAAAGCATAACCTAAATTAAGTGGTGCCTAAGCACAATCTCTGTGGGATAATGTCTGTCTTTTACTACAAATAATGACCCGTATACATACAGTTTTTAGTGTAAAACAAGTAATTGGCTTTGCAATCAATAAGTTTTTAGTGTCATTGTTGGGGATTGTTTTATTTAGCATCTTGTTTAGTTTAGGTGACTTTGATTTAAGAGTGTTTAATACTTTTCCTTAAGTTTTTGCATTTGTATGAACACAAGGAACACGAAAAGATCTAACGAGCTTAGCGAGGAAGAGCATTAAGATATTATAAGGTATGAAATAGAGCTAAAAAGAGCTAGACTTCAAGATAAAATACAAAGGAATATGGTAGAAGAAGGAGAGCAAGGAGGAGCTAAGAGGACATTGATGGATTTTATGAAGTTAGGTTTCAGTCCTCAAGAAGTTGCAAGGTCTATGATTCAAGCCAATAATTTTAAGATCAAGCTAGCACTCCTCAATATACTTCAAAGTAGTGTACAGTTTTATGGGCTATCCAATGAAGAACCCAACGCCCATCTTCCAAATTTCTTAGAGATCTGTGATACTTTCAGGTTTAATGGGATGTCGGATGATGCTGTGAAGTTAAGATTGTTTTCTTTTACCTTGAGAGATCAGATAAAGATATGGTATAATTAACTCAGTGCAAGCCAAATCACTACTTGGGAGCAGCTAGCCTAAGCTTTCCTGGCTAGGTACTTGCTATTGACCAAGACAACAAGAATCATCAAAGATATTACAAACTTTCAACAAAGTGATGGGGAGACATTGTATGAAGGTGGGGAGAGATTTAAAGAATTACAAAGGAGCTGCTCCCACCACAACCTTCCAAGGGAATTTCTTTTGCAAACATTATATAATGGTGTAACTCAGAGCACAAGGGGAACAATAGATGTAGCTGCATGAGGGTCTTTGATGAAGAAAACCATTGATGGATCTCATCTTTTAGAAGAGTTTGCAAGTAAAAACTGTATATGGTCAAATGAAAGGAGCAGACAACGTCTAAAAAGCATAAAGGAATGATCCTACTTGACTCGGTGATAGCTTGCAAACACAGATTGCTGCCCTTACTAAGCAATTAAGCAATATGTAAGGAGCTTCTTCATCCACAGTCAAACCATGCAATTACAACGTTAGTTATGTGGGTAAGACAATCATGGCACAGTTGAATGCTTCTTGCTAGGAGTAAGTGGTACAGAACAAGTAAATTACTTGGATCAACTGCAACAAGGTAACAATATATACTCTAATACCTACAATCCTGGGGGGGGGGGGAACCACCCAAATTTTTCGTGGAGTAATAAAAATGCAGGTGGCCAAGTGAGAGCAAAAGAACCTCCCGGATTTCAACAAAATTGATTTGGATTTCTGGAGAAAAAATGGACAAGTTAATGGACATATTGACTTCAAAGTTCTCGAGCCAAGAGGAAGGTTAAAGAAGGCTAAAAGAGAGTCATAAAAGAATGGAGGCAAAGTTTGACCAAATTGCGAAGAGCCACACTTCATCCATCCACAACTTAGAGGTATACGTAGGTCAACTTGTTAATGCTTTGTCTCATAGGAATGTAGGAAGTTTACAAAGTAACACTGAGGTCAATCTAAGGGAACAACTTAAGGCGATCACACTTAGGAGTGGCAAACAATTAGAGGAGCCAAATGTTCAAAAAGAAAGCCAACAAAAGGAAGATGAAGAAGAGAAGCCATATGTACCACCATCACCCTACAAGCATAAGATTCCAAATCTGTGGAGGGTGAGGCAACATCAAGTTGACACTCAATTCTCCAAATTCTTGGAGAATTTGAAGAAACTTTATATTAATTTGTCTTTGGTGGAAGCATTAGAGTGTAGGCCCAAGTATGCAAAGTTTCTCAAGGACATAATGACACATAAACGCATGTGGGACGATAATCAAATGGTGACCTTGACGGATAATTGTAGCTCGATCATCACAAGCACAATGCCTTCAAAACTACAAGATCTAGGGAGTGTTACTATTCCATATATTGTTGGTGATTTTGAATTTTCTAAATGCTTATGTGATTTAGGCATAAGTATTAACTTAATGTCGTTGTCTATTTTTAGCAAATTTGGGTTAGGAGATGTTAAGCCAACATCCATACTTGTCCAACTTGCGAATCAATCCATCAAGAGGCTATTTGGGGTAGTAGAAGACGTTCTAATAAAATTGGATAAATTTATAATTCTTGTTAATGTTGTTGTGTTGGATTTTGAAGAAGATAGGAATTGTCCATTGATTTTTGATAAGCCCTTTATGAATACTTATACGGCATTAGTTTATGTGTATGAAGGAAAACTAGTTTTGAGAATTGGTGATGAACAAGTTAAATTCAATATGACTAAATCTTTGAAGAAGCCGAGTGCTTGTATGAAAATTGATGTTGTTTATGATTATGTGAAGGAAGTTGAGAAGGAAATTTAAAAGGAAGTAGAGAAAGTCGTTAAAGTGCATAGGGATGAGAGCCTGAGTGAAGGGGAATTGTGTGAGGACCGTGAGCAAGAGAAGTTAGAGAGAGCAGATGCACTCACACCACCCTCCATTGTAAAGCCTCCTACTGTAGAACTAAAACCCTTACCTTCCCACCTAAGATACATATTTCTAAACGCGCCACCTCCACTGACCCCACCACCTTGCCCTTAATCTCTTATATTATTCTTCTTGTGTTTTTGTGTTTTGTTTTTCATTATGTTGTTTGTTGGTTTTGGATGTTCTCTTTTGCATATTGAGGAAAATGTTTTGTTCAAGTGTGGGGAGGTAGTCTTTGCATTTATGTTTACATTTTTGCATGTCATTTAGGATGCATGTTAGGTTGCTAGTATTAAGTGTGTCATTTTCCTTACATTTGAATCTTTGTGATGAATGTGTTACCATGAGATTCTATCATGCTAGTTGGAATGGGATTAAATGCATGCGTGAACTTAAATCAAGCCATTTGAGTGGAGAGTGAACCATGTGGAGTGATGAAAGTAGTTGGCCGCATAAGCTTACCCAGAACTTGACACTTGAACAATGAGGTAATGTATAGAAGCATAATGGATTTTTATTTGAGCCTATGTAAGGAATTGAGCCTTTATGACTCCATTCTATAGTCATTTCATTTCCCTGTTTGTTTGGTGATTCCTTAGGTAATTACCTTCAGAACTTGCTTTGAATCGATTTAAATTTACTGGATGCATGCTAGATAGAAATGATTAAATCCTTTTTCTTTTAACCTTTGGCTTAAATGGCCTACCCTTTTATTATCCCTTGCTAGCCCCATTGAGCCTTAACCTTTTATTTCTTGAAATCAAATAATTTTAAAACCCAAAAAGAAACGTCATTAGCTTACCCAATCACAAGCTAATAGAGTGCTAAGTGATACTTAAGTGTGGAATCATAAGTTAAGAGCACATGACATATAGTTGTTGTTTTTTGTTCGTTGTTTTTTTATTATGAAAAAAAGAACAAAATCAAATAAAAAAAGAAAAGAAAAGAAAAGAAAATGGAATAACATATAGCAGCTTCAATAAATGCAGAGAAGTATTGCATGTCTTATAAGTTTATCTTTGTCATCCTTTTGTACACTTAGTAATTTATAAATGCTTGTGATAAACTCCTATGACCTGTTCAACCCACCATAACCCTAGCCACATTACAACCCAAAACAAAGTCCTTTTGATCTATCCTAGCATGTAATCATTGTGGATAAGAATTGGTGTATTAGTAAGCCTATAAAAGTGTGGTTTCCTATAGGAAGTTTAAGCAAAACACTAACCATCAAACACTTGAGAGAAATGAGTGAATTCCGTAAAGAAGGTCCATTTTGATTTTATACTTAATGATTTCACAGATTGAGTTTGCTTATGCACACTAATGAAAATTAGTCATGATGTGTGTAGTAGCTTGACACTTAAGCTAACCAAAGTTTGAGGGATTGCATGTTTTAATCTTTGTGAAAATGAAGTGATATAATGTTATTGGTTATATTTGATATGTTCTTAAGAACAAGCAAAAGTTTAAGTGTGAGGATGATGATAGGTGTAGATTGCATTGTATTTTAATAAGTAATTTGATATGTGTTTAGTGGTTAATTTGATTGTTTAGTGTGTGTTTATGTTAAGAATTGTGTTAGTTCATAAACATTTGTGTTTGAAGTGTATTTTGGGTGAGAACATGTTTTTGAGCTTAAATTTTATATATATGAGGTATCGTGATGAGTTGGTTAGTGTTTTAGGGCATTCAGAGGAGTTTCGGAGGAGAACTGAACGAAAACATAGTCCCACGATCATGACAGAAGCACCAGTAGTCACAATCCTGAGGAATCTACCACGAACGTTAAAGACAGGAGGTAAATCGGCCATGATTGTACACTAAGGGCATGATCGTGGCCTACGTACAGACAGACACAGAGTCACTTTTGGACTCGAGTTTTCGAAGGAAATTTTGGACATTTCAAACCCCGAAAAGGCACTAAGGTTACCTTAATTGGAAAAGACTATAAAAGGATAATGATGGAACCCTAGAGGTAGCTTACATTGAGTCTACATTCTGCCTATTTTTGGAAACCTAAAAGAGAGAGAGAAGAAAAAGAGGAAGAAGAGGTGGGTTCTGATGCCAAAGCTTCCCAGAATAGGTGATCTCCTGACACTGTTGCTTTCCCAAATCATCCAACCTGAGTTTCATTCCGCCCCCCCCCCCATTTATCTTTTTATTCATTTAATATGTAAGATTGAGATGGGTTGTATAGATATGGATTTTGAGTTCTTCATGATGTTCTAACTTTTCCTTAGGCATTTTTCTTATTTTTTATGTTAATATAGTTGAATTATGTTTCCTTAATTTAGGTGTTGTGATTGATTAATGTATTTGCATATTTCGGTAACAAACCTAGATGGTGAATCGGATAAAAATAATTAGAATAGATTAACGAGAGTTAGGCGATCTAATTGATCATTTAATCAATCTAGTTAGTAATTTCATGGAGAGAGATCTCGTGCAAAACCCAATTATTTATTATAAAGCTTTAGAATTAATTAGAATTGTAGGTAATTTGTTAATTAAGAGATTGCAAGTCCATAATTCGATTAGGATTTACAATTTAGGGATTGATTATAACTCGAGAGAGAGTAATCAACCCTACGATCGTTTAGAACTGATACCCCATAAACACATAAAAGGCTATATTAGCATAATGATAGGTAAAATTCCCTCTCCCATAGTTTGATTAATTCTCTCTTCAGATTTCCACTATTGCATTATTCGATTATTGCTAGTTTGTTTTGATTTAGTTTACTTTTCAATTATTATTCAAATTTGAATCTTAAACAAAGTACAACCTGAATTAATTAGTGCCTAAACACAATCTTTATGGGACGATATCTGCTTTTTACTACAAGTAATGATCCGTATACTTGCAGTTTTTTGCGTAAAACAAGTAATTGGTTTTGTAATCAACAGTAGTGGAAGTTCACTTACTGGTTTTCATGATGAATGTGGAAATGTTGAAGGTGGTAGTGGTAATGGTAGTGGTAGTGGTAGTGTCCCATCCTAGGCTCAGCAAGAAGTGAATGTTATACTTGAACATGATATTAGGAAAAGAAGAAGGCAAATGACTATTTTTTGTAACATCCCGTCCCCATATTAAGGGTTAGAACCTAAATTTCAATAATGGAGAAAATAGCAATGTGAGAGTTAGAAAAATTTGCATTTCATGCTCAGCAAAATGTCAGCATACATACATATGGATTTGAATTTTTCACACATGAAAATAATTGTACATGCACTTATTGACATTCCAGGTATAATTGAATTATCATGGGGTTAGTTGAAAATTTTTGGATTTGATGTTAAATAATTTTATATGGTAGATCGAGAATTGTGGTTATAGTGAATGAGTTGAATGAAATGGAGTAGAAAGGCTAGAAATAAAAATTTAAGTGTTGGTTTTAGTGAAGGAAAATACGTTAGAGAAGTTTACTGAGAATGTAAAGTTAGAGAGTTAAATTTGGATTTGAACTTCTGTGATTTTACTCTACTAATCTAGGATGAATTTGACAAGTTGTCTTCATGGAAGTTGTAGCTGGTCTTTCTAGCTTTCTAATGCTATAAAGTATGAAATTTTGGATATCATACTCAAAAGTTAAGGTCCTTATAAGTGGAGATGCTTAGGAGTATAAGATGTATCGTCTGGTGATGACGTATTATCTCGTGAGGACGCATCGTCTGGTGATGACATATTGTCTAGTGAAGACGTATCGTCTGGTGAGGACGTATCGTCTGGTAATGACGTGTCGTCTGTGAGGATGCATTATCTGGTTAGGACGTATCGTTTGGTGAAGACGTATTGTCTGGTGATGACGTGTCATCTGGTAAGGACATATCGTCTGGTCAGGACATGTCGTCTGGTGAGGACATGTCATCTGGTGAGGATGCTTCGTCTGGTGAGGACCTATCGTCTGGTGAGGATCTATCGTCTGGTGACGTCATATCATCTGGTGATGACGTCATATCGTCTGGTGTACTGTTCATTTTGTATCGTCTAGTCTAAATTTGATCATCTAGACGATAGAATCTGTCTTCAAGATCTTCATGAAAGTTATAAACCTATAATTCCTCTTTTGAACCATCTAAGAATGTCCTTGATCCGATACCTATATCAAAAGTTATGCTAGTTTCCCCAAAAGAAAAAGGTTCAATATGATTGAAGACAGAACCTTATTTGATTCTTTCAGCCATACACTTATCATCCGACCTCCAATTGGAGTGATTCTTACACAATAGATTCCTAACACATTTTTCTATCTCTACACAAGAAATGGGTAGCATTCTGAATCAAATTGAAAAAAGGTTGATTAAATGAAAGTGTGGAATATGTTGGAACAGTGAAATAGGATTATGTTAATCAACATACTTTAGTGTTTTAATTATATCTGGATCTATAGGATTCCAAATGAGATGAATTTTTGATTTGGAGTGAACTAGAGACATAGGATTATAAATCATCTAAATAAGTCGAATTGTGATTCAGTTTCTAAGATGTTCAAATTCTAGATGGAAGTTGTGTATAGTATACTATTTTGGATAAGAGCAGTCCGAAAATGTTTGAGGCATATCTTTCAAATCACTGAACCAACTTGAATGATTGTGGTGTCGATGGAGAAATAAGACATAGGGGAACATGTTTCAAGAGAAAGTGATACAAAATGACTTAAGTAACGGGGTCAAAAAGAACATGCAAAGTTGACCCAAAATGATGTTTTTATGGGAAAAATTCGAAAGTGAGTAAGGGGTTATGACTTGTAATTTCAGTGGTTTTATTAAGTCATAAACTTAAGTATAAATCATACTTAAATGAGTTTTAATAAAGGGAAGTGGATAAGTGGTTGAGAAATGGACAGGTGTCCAAACTTTAATAACTTTGAAAGACAAGCTGTTGTCATTGTCCTTATCCTTCTTGAAGCTTATTTCCCTAGTTTTTCTTAAACACAGAGTTGCTCATCAAATCTACACCATAATAGAATCTTGGTTTTACCTTTTTAGTACCACTTCCTCTTTGTTATTTCTTTATTCTACCCCAAGAAAAAAAAGTGAAACCCCTGTCAACTTTCAAGTTGATGTATATGGTTACATGAGGGATTAGGGTTCACGTGATTGCTGCAGATGTTAGAACTTCAAAGAAGTAAGCTTGTTATGATTATATATTTTTGTATGAGCTGAAGCATGCATTGTGAGTTCACTGTAAAATAGTTAGGAAACAATAATATTCATATTTGCTAGAAAGTGATTGACAAAATTAGGGTATGCCATATTTGTCAATTTTCTGTGAATTTGATGACCGAAATGTTATGAGATAGTATTAAACTAGTTTTGGAGTTGAAAGATCAACTAAAATATGTATATGATGAGAACAGAAAAATTTAGATAAATGATTATGCGAATGCTCTGTTCATGTTGATGTTTTCATTTTATATATATACATATATACGTAAGTTTTGGAGTGTTTTTAGAGTTGATTAAAAATGAAAGTTTGAGGAAGAAATAAAGAAAATGCAAAAGTTGAAAAAAAAGCAGAAAACTTAAAGAATACGTGAGTGTGATTTTCTGTTTTGATGATTGTGAAATATGGTAGATTTTGGTTTGGTTGTGATATATTAAGTTGAAATGAAATAGGAATGAAGAGGAAATATTGAGTTTTAAGCAGAAAGTTGATAGTAATATATATAAATACTTATATACTCTGTTTTCCTCTTCACTAGTCACTTATGGGATTATATTGGTACATTAGTGAAAGAGTTAATGATACATTAGTGAATGAGTTAACGATATCAAAGTACCAAAGGATTGAGGTTATGATTCAAAGAATTAATGAGTGATTAAGTTATGAAATGAGAATGAGCATAAGATATGAAGTTTGTTAGAGTACACGAGATTGTCATTGAGCATGCATTGTACATAGTCCTTATACACAGTTGTACATTAATAAATTCTTATAAGTGTGTCATTATTAATTAGTGTGCAATGTGTGTCTTGCATAAATGTGCTGTGTAGGTTAAGTGTCTACATTCAGGCATTTCCAGAATTTGGAACCAAATGCTAATCTGGAGCGTACTATGAGTAGACCGAGATGGTCTCACTTTATTGTTTGTTTTGATTGAATTTTGTATAAATTGACTATTAGATGATGTTATGAATGTGATTTATTGTGTTAGTTTTCGGAAAACAAGGTCCAATGATGTGATGAATTGATTGGGATATTGAAGTGTTACTTGTATGTGAATGAGATAAACTAAGTGTACATAATTTAATGATAAATGTGTTTTGAATGAGCATTTACATGTAAGTGAAAATGTGATTCTCAACTTTAATGTTGAATGGCGGACTAAGGTCCGATGATATAAGAATGTGATTGAATGGGAACATGCAAATGTAATTGATTCTTTCCATTTCATGAATGCATAAAACATAATGACAGTTGTGACTAGATTAGCCACCGAATAGAGCTTAATGCTCAACGAGTTAAAATGAGCCTTGAGCTCAAAAGTAATTTAGAGCTTAAAACTCAAAGTGTGAAAAGAATCTTGAGCTCAGATAGTGATTCAGAGCCTCAGGCTCAACGATTAATGAGCCCAGTATCTAATAGATACGGGACAGTTTAGGCACTCGGTCATAACAAAGTAATAAATAGAAAGTGGGTCTCATACACACTACATATGCATATTATGAATGATTAAATTATATTGAATGTGAAAGGTGAAATGATGTGAATGTGATTTATGTGTTACGTGACTGGATGAGCCATCAATGATGGTCACTCATTCAGTTCACAAAACTTACCCAAAATTTGCAAATATTTTTCAAGATCAGAAGAATACTCCGTTAGGCAAACGGGAGTATACCTACAGCATATAAGTGAGGGATAGAGGTCGAGATCAGTTCGCATCTGCATTATATTTTTGTAATGGGCCCCAATTGGCTATTGAAATTCTATTTATTGTATTGTGTTGATTGAAAATGTTTATGAATGAAAGTGGGCCCTAATTGGTTATTATTTCCGCATATTATGTTTATTGATTCAAAAATATATATACTGATTTTTGAATGATTGAGTACTCTAGCATGCCACCCTCGCGGGGCACAGACTCGGATATCACCCAAGATGTCGAGCACGTGTCTTGCAAGAGTGGGGTGCTACATATATGGTATCAGAGCACAGAAATATTATCTCATGTGGGCATTTTTTGAAATACATGTCAAGTTATGTACATTTTAGTCATGTCATAACAGATAGTAGCAATTGATCCCCAGTTTGAGTTACATTCATATGAGTCACACGTATAAGCATGAGCTAAGAGTTTGAGCTATTAGAAGCAATAAAAAGAATGATGACCTATTATAATGTGAGAAGAGAAAAGTTGAACGATATCTAGAAATGGGAAATAGCATATGGTTAGATATAACAGATAAAGATTCTGTGCAATTGTATTGGTGGATGTATTATTAAATATGAAATCAATATTACGTTTTGGTGATATGTCCTTGAATGTGATATAGGTGTGAGTAGGTATATTGCTATGGATTGATTGAGGAAAATAAGGATATAAGTAGAAATGGTGAGATTAAAGAGTACAAGCCAAGTTGAATGTGACATTGAGAGGTTGAACTTGGACTTGAAATGATTGTTTGAAAAAAAAATGTGGCAAAAGTTATAATCCCCCATAAGCATATATTAGTGGAATTGAGATCAGAATTTTAGGATGATTATGTATCTATGATTCTGAATTGATTGCGAACATATGTATATATGATGATATATGGTTATTGGAAGGTGAGATGATGATAGCGATATATGAAAAAGTTATTAAGGGTAAGTTGATTTTCCATTGTAAGTGCACATCTGATATATGTGTGGAGATTATATAAGAAGCAATCTATGACTTATTAAATATTGGTCGTTCATAGTTCCTATACTTCAAAGTCTAAGATGAGTTAGAGGAAGACGTGAAATGCCTATAGTGATCACTTAGGAATGAATTGAGATTGTAAATGATGTTACTATACATATGATGAATTCGAGGAAAAAGAAAATGGAACACAATCATGGCATAATCCCCACGATCGAGGACTGGCATAAAAGGAGAAGAGTTGTCTATAATTAAATGGGATTAAAGTATCCTTAACATAATTTACTAATTGGTGAATTGTCGTAAATACATCTATAAATATGTTGTAATGATTTTGGGTGATATATGCCAAGGTATTAGAGTAAATAAACAATGAAGAAACAAATCAGAAATGAATATGTAATGAATCAAAAGTGAATATTGGAGTCATATCTCTAGCGGAGACTCAAGCATAAGAGGTAGAATTTGCTATTGAGAATATACACATTTTTTTTGATGTGATGAATATGATTGGATTATTGACTTTGAGGAGACATTATTACTAATGTGAGGAGGACTTAGGTCTACATTATATTTTATGTAAATATGTTCAAGAGATATAAATTATATCTAATGAATGTGTTACCAACATAGGAAGTTATGATTGCAGATAAATTGAAATGTGCGGAGAAACTAGTATGAATGAACAAACATTAAAAGAAGTCAATGTGGAATTAGAGGAAATCGAATGAAAGGAGAAAATCATTCGAGAAAGGAAGTCAATGGGGAGACTAAAAATAACATGTGATAATATTACCTCATTCAAGGAATAATTACCTAAGAAATTACGAGAATTAATCATGGGCACAAGGGAATTTGGGTTATATCTGTTAGAGTTGACCATGCCCTGATGGCATTATGGTAATGAAGATTAAAGCGATACAAGAAAAAAAATTGTATCAATTAGTGACTATGATCACAGAGGATATTTGGAGTGTATTCCAAAAGTGAAGAGAATATTTTTGAACCTTTGAGGAAATCTTACATATCATGAAGGCAGAAACAATTATATGCCAAGCTTAACGCGAGTGAATCTTATCTTGATCAAATAAAATGTGGGTTGTATACTATCTGAACATGGCATATTGGGAGACCCAAAGAAAAGTAAAGGTGATGATAAAGTGAGAAATTACGAGGA
>JAOQMP010080472.1:0-18330 GCA_027563575.1 Erythroxylum pedicellare | reverse complement strand
GATATCAAAACAATCCATTCCTTAAGTTTTAACATCAATTAACAACCTAAACTTATCAAACCCTTAACCACTTAATCCAACATCAAACTAGGCTCATTTTCAAGCCTCATTCAAGTTCAAATACACTAATGTAAAGTATCTTTTCCTCATGTGGTTCAACAATTGCACAAAACAGAATTTACCATGTCAAAACCTTGCCCACGATCGTGGGGTACCTTCTCACAATCATGACAGAAACTAATGCATTTTCCCACGGTCGTGGGATGAGAGCCATGATCGTGGACTACCCATTTTCTTGTGATTTTCCAAATTCAAACACCTTCATTCCAATTTCGATACACCTTCATAATAGTTCCTAAATTATGCCTCAAGTATACCTTAATTATTTGTCAATTCCTCACCAATCTCATCTCCAATTCTAACTCAAAACCATCCATTTGACATCTTATAACTATTGTCTTTCATGCATCAAAACAAAATAGAAACTATCCAATTCACTATCACATTCCAACACAACCTCATCACCAACATAATATATAATTCATCCTAATTTTATCATCATAAAATTTCTATTATAACATGCCATAAAGAACAATCTTTTACTTACTTGTCTAGCTCAAATTCTATCTCAAGGATCAAGCTAATCTAGCTCTCCATGCATTCAAAAATCATCACAAATTTAAAGTAGGGATTGAATAAATTTCGGCTTAGATCAAAGGCTATAATAAGAAGAACTATGTTCTGATTCTTTACCTAACTTTGTAAGGGTGAAAGCATGGATTATTAGTGTAGCAATTGGACACAAACATAGGAAAGATACTAGGATGTACAAGTGAGAGTGTTTCGGTGATGTGAGAAGAAGAAATGAACAAAACTAATTTTACTCCTGTACAAAACTTAACACCATAGATGCTAGGTGTCTCCATATTACCATAACATATGTCCCTAAGCATGTTCTCCATTTGCCCTGCATATTTTTTTCCAAATGTCACCTAGTTATTAGTCCATTTGTCACTCCATAATCAATGTCATTTGTCAATTAATTAGCTATGCCAAATGTCACTCAATTATAGGCTTAATCATCCTAATTTTCAATGTGTAAATTTGTCTTACCACGTGGCATTTTTTCTATACCAAATGTAAAGTTTAATTAATCAATTATCCAACTTTACCAATGAATTCGAAATTTACTACTTGTAATCAATCAAACCAAAATGAAAGCATAAATAATACACAATTCACATCGTGATCATTCTAAACCTTTCATACCCCAGAATAATTCAATTGAGTGCATATACATTCTTTGCAATGTGTACTAAATCATAATTCATGTGTGTCTGCTATCATTATGCATATGAATGAAATATTATTCATGAATTTTCAATGATATAGCTTCTATATAATAGTCTAGGGTTCTAATCCCTCAATTTGAAAAGCAACAATTACACTAGAACCCCTAATTTAAGAAGAATGTCCTTAGATTATGTTCCATTTGTTACAATTTACTTTTAATTTTGTTAATTTGAGATGAAATAGGTATCTAAGTTGAGTAAGAGGAAAAGCCATCTTTTTATGGATTAGTAGTTGGTCGTCTTTCAACTAAAGGGTTAGTATATCGAAATGTCCTTAAACTAACAATGAAAGGTCTAAATGGAACAAATTCTAACCTGCCATTAGACTATTATATGATGAATCCCTTGGATAAATAATTGATATCCAAGGTCTCCATCTTATAAGTAATGTGTATTTCAGTATTAAACAAGCAAGTCCAAGTTAATAGCTAGCTATGTGATATATGAACTGCAAAATTAATGGTTTTTTAATTACAAAACAAAATAGTGAAATTAACCATTAACCTAGGTTTATTGCAATATTTTCTTCCATGCATCACATTAAATATAGTTCAACTTTGGATAATATCCCAGCGCTGTCTCTTCATCAAAAAAAGTTATAAGCTAAGAAACTTTATATATATTTCAAAATAGGTTTTCTTAGGTATAAACTTTTTGAAGACCTTGGATTGTGTAATGCAGAGTCAACAAACCATTCACTCCATAACTCAATGGGCTGAAAATCAGAAGAATAATCACACTTGCGTTAATGAACCAATATTTTTTCACATCAACCTTTTTCATGAACCTCACTACAATACTGAATTCAGTAATTGAAAAAAGAGGATTCCCTTCCCATCATTCTAAATTCTGTAACCCCTTTTGTAATCAAGTTAAGACCAGCTTGTCATTAAACTAAAAAGTAGTATAAAACTCCCTTTTTAGTTTGATAAAAGTACGTAATTGGACATTAAAGTAAGTATGCTACCCCAATTTACTCACCAAAACTTCAAATTCGTTTTTGATTTTTAGTTCTTCTATAGTATAGGTATGAATGTACTTACAAGTATAACTTTTTTTGCTTGCTAAGTTCTTTATGCCTTTTTTTATCTTGATCATTCTGGAAGGCGTTGAACCCGCGAATTTTAATATTCAATCTACTAGTCAACTCCACTTGCTTCCTTTTTTTTTTCTCCTAGATTACAATAGTGATTTGCCTAGTTGTAGGTCTGGTTGTGGAGCATCTGCTAAAGAGTGGTTAGGTGAGGGATTAGGTGGTATCTATTCCTCTAGAAGAGTTGGTTCCTATAAGGAATCTTCATGGATTATGGGCATCGTTCTTTTATCCTTTTATTTGATCCCATGGCTCCTCTGTAATTTTGTGGAGATGCTTCTTATTGATGTTAGTGGAGAATGTTTCTATAATGGTGATGTTAGAGTGGTGGTGTTACGGTGGGGGTTTATTTAAGAGGTATTGGAATAATGAGATGGGTATGTTTTAGGGTTTTAAGGTTTCCTTCACTAATTATGGTCAAGTGTAGGGATGTGTATGGGATTGTGTGCTTTAATTTTTATCAATTTTCATTTTTTCACACATTTATAGTGAGATATATGCCCTAAGGACATGAGCATGTCCAAAATTTGCACGAACGTGTAAAATTCCACACAACTATGTATCTTCACAATGCAACTCCTCCAATTTCCACACATTTACAGTAAGACACACGCCTTAGGGACACAGGCATGTCCAAACATTACACAGGCATGTCAAATTCCACTTGACTATGTATCTTTGCAATCCATATCCTTTAATTTCCATATATACGTAGTGAGATACGTGTCCAATAAACACAGTCGTGCATAACACTTACATAGGCATGTCAAATTCCACACGATCGTGTATCTTTGCAGCCTTTTGTATTTGTTAGTTTTCTTTCCTTAATCTAATTAAATTTCTCCCATGTTTGGTCTAAATATCTATTAAAAACTACAAAAATGTAAAGAAAAGTTATAAACATAAATGATACAAAATAAAAAAAAGAAAGATAGGCTTAAGGTGTCTTCTAAGAGCGCTTTTGTTTAGCATCATTGGCTTAATAGTGTTATAGATCGTTCTTTAGAGCAAATCAGATTCGTTAAGTGTATTTCCTCCATTGTTGCCTTGTTGACATTCTCATGATATGGTTTAAGACAAAGACCATTATCTTTAAAGACTTTAGAGGTGGAAATACTTTGGATTTTAACTACACCATGTGGAAATATATTATTTATAAAAAAGGGTCCAATCCATTGGGATCTTAAGTTACCTAGAAAGAGTTGCATCTTAGAGTGATAAAGGAGAACTCTTTACCTAATGAAAAAGTCTTTTCAACCAATGAGTTTATCATATAAAGTTTTTGTCCTCTTTTTATAGATTATGGCATTCTTTTAAGAGCTTATATGAATTTCTTTAAGTTTTTAAAGTTGTAATTTTCTATGATTTTGACTTTTGTCAAAGTTCATATTGCAATGCTTAATAACCTAAAATGCCTTGTTCTCTAATGTAACTGGTAGATGAAAAGCCTTATCATATACCAACTTGTAAGATGACAAGCCAATTGGTATCCTATAGGCCGTTCTGTAAGTCCAAAGTGCATGTCAAGTTAGAAACTCCAATCTCTTTTTGTTGGTTCAACCATCTTTTCGATACTTGATTTAATTTCTCTATTTGAAACTTTAGATTGGCCATTTATTTAAGGAGGGTATGATATACCGATCTTATAAGCTATGCCATATTTCTTTAGTACTACTTTCATTGTACGATTATAAAAATGTTTACCTTGATCATTAATCATAGCTTGTGGGATACCAAATCTATAGAAAATGTTAGACTTAAGGAAACCTGCTACTATCTTAGCATCATCAGTTAATGTGGCTTTTGGCTTCATCCACTTTGACACATAATCTATATTTACTAGTATATAAACAAAAATAAAAGAAGAGGGAAAAGGTCTTATAAAGTCGATTCCCCAAATGTCAAAGATTTCACATGCCAAAATCAGTGTTTGTGGCATCTCATTTATTTAAAAGATATTACCTATTCTTTGATATTGTTCCCAAGATTTGCAGAATAGGTACGCAACTCAGAATATTAAGGGCCAAAAGAAACTACATTCTAAAATATTTCTTGTTTGTTTGGCATCAAAATGTCCTTTACACACGTATGAATGAAAAAATTTAAGAATAGTGAGATTTCATTTTTAGGTATACACTTTCGTATTAAATAATTACAAAAATTCATTAAAAGAATTTCTACGAAGAAAAAAATCATATATAAAAAATTCAATTATTTGTTCTACATAATTTAAGAAAATATTTACCATATATCTTTGGAAGGTAGCTAGGGTATTGTAAATGCCACAGGGCATTTGTCTATAACTAAAATTTTCAAATGGACAAGTGAAGGTTGTTTTCTTTTGGTCTTTAGGGGTGATAGCATTATAAAAATATCTTAAAAAACCATCAAGAAAATAGTAAAAAGTTTTACCTATTAATATGTCAAATATTTAATCAATAAAGTGAAGGGGAAACGGTCATTTCAAGTCACTAAATTTAACTTCCTATAGTTGATACAAACTCGCCATTTGTTTTGGACCCTAGTAGGAACTAAATTCCCCTCCTAAGTTATGGTAACCGTAATTCCTATCATTTTTGGCATCACTTATATAAGGCTTACCCATATGCTATCTAAAATAAGGTAAATTATACCCCTTGAAGAAGTTTTAAAACTTCTCTCTTCACCACCTCCATCATTTGAGGGTTTAGTCATCTTTGTAGTTATCTTATGGGTTCGATCCTCCAGTAGGATTATGTTCATACAAGTGGAAGGGATAATATCTTTGATATCCACTATTGTCCATCCAATGGTTACTTTAAAGTTCTTTAGAACTTCCACCAATTTCTTTTCTTGCATTAATGTTAGCTTACTAGAGATTACTACTGGTAAAGTTTCGCTTTCTTCCAAGATATATATTTTAAATATTATAGTGGTGGTTTAAACTCTATTTTTGGTGCTTACACTATTGAAGGGAGGAGTTGGTCACTAGGCATGAGCACACCTAAGTCCATATATTGCACTATCAGTAATTGTTTTACTTTTGTACCATTATATAAGGTTGTTATACACTCCTACAAACAAAGATTAAGGAAATAACAATATCCTATCTAATAAAAAGACTTTACCTTATAGTTATGTCTAAATCATCATTCATATTCACCTTCAACCATTTTTGCATTAATAATTCCAAAGCATCAACCACAAAGACTGAAAATTCATCATTAGGATACTTCATTAAATTGTGAATATTAAATTAAATAGTATCTTTATTGAATTTTATGGTTAAAGTACCATTGTGGCCTTTAAATTTGGTTTTGTTGGTCTTTAAAGATGGTCTACCTAATAAATTATTGTTGATTTATCATCATTTTCCATGTCTAGGATGTATAAGTCAGCAACAAAAATCAATTTATCTTTCACATACACAAGAACATATTTTATCAATCCTTTGGGAAATGCATTGGATCTATCTACCTACTGAATTATTACTTCCATTTTTTCCAATGGTCCTAAGTTGAGAGTGGAATAAATAAAATATGACATGACACATAAGGATGTGTCTAAATCTAACATTGATTTTTCCTCCCTCGATCATTCAATAGTGCATGGTATTAAGAGAACATGCCTGTATCCTTACACTTTTTAGGGATAGTTTTTCAAACCACCGTAGATACATTTCTCCCTAGTCTTACCTTTTTAATCCATTTTATCTTTTTCCTCCTCTTCATTATACAAAGTTCCTTTAAAAATTTAGCATATCTTGGCACTTGCTTAATGGCATCGAAAAGGTTAATGTTTACTTCACACCTTTGAAGTGTCTCATATAAATCAACATCGCGCTCCCATCTCTTTTCATCCTTTAATGCTTCCGGGAAGGAGGGAGTATGACCAAAGGGGAAGTGTGTGACCATCCTTAGGCATATGCACACCTTCTTCAATTCCAATATATTCTTCATCTTATTTATAGGAGTTTATAAAAGGTGGGGTCTTCTCGGGTTGCTTCACTTGCTTTCCACTTTGTAATGTAATGTCATTAGAGCTTTCCTTAGGATTCACTAAGGTTTGTGATGGTAGCTTATTAGAACCTTGTGATTCCAACCTACTGACCATCATAACTAACTAATTCATTTGATTTTCTAATTTCTGAATGTTGATTTTTGTTTCCAGTTGAAATTTAACCATATTAGTGGCTATTTCTTTAACAATGTCTTCAAGACATACCTAAATCAGAAGTTTGAGACTGAGGAGGTTATCTCAAGGGGTGTGACTGTAGATATTGCTAAAAATTAATCGCATGTTGAATTACGGTGTATTACTATATTAAAATTTTAGATGATCTCTCTAGTCAAGATTGTATGTATGTGAGTATAGATTGTATTGATGTTGGGTTTTCCAAGAAATCTTCCTACTGTGTTTGCTTACTCTACTAGGTCTTCTTATAAAGTGGGACACATATTTATTAGGTGTTCCACTACCAAACATATCCCACAGGGCTTTGTTGACTACACTTATTTTACAGCCAATTGTTGGACAAGTGTCGTAAGATCATCCATACATTTTCAAGAGAAGAAACGTTTACCTCGTTAACTCGTCAAGTTGAATAGTCTATCCTAGCATTAAATTATTAGGAGTTAAATTCCATATTAGCGATCAATGTGTGTTCCTCATCTGGTGTTTTGTCAACAAGTGCTCCTTTACTAGCAGCATCAATGATGCTCCTTTCTATGGGTAATAGTCCTTCGTAAAACTACTAGATTAAAAGTTGTAATTTAATGATGTGGACAACTTATATATAACTTTTTAAAATGCTCCCAATATTCATATAGTGATTTGCTAATATGTTACTGAATGCCAAAAATCTGCTTTCAAATGTTAACGGCCCCTAAAGCTAGAAATGATTTTGCTAAAAATTATTTCTTCTTTTTTTTTCCATGTGGCATGTTAAAAGGGGGCAAGTAGTATATCCAATCTTAGGCATTATCCTTCAAAGGGAATGAAAAAGCCCTCAATTTGATTTGGTCTTGAATAACACCATTAGCCTTCATTTCTATACACATGATATGAAATTCCTAAAGATACTTGCATGGATCCTCACTTACAATACCACGAAAAGTTGACAACAAATAAATTAAACCAGATTTTAATTCAAAAGTAGCATTTGCATCAAAATTAGGAAAAGTTATGTAATGGGGCTGTTTGTTCAAATTTGGTTCAATGAGTTCTAGTAATGTTCAATTGTTTTCCTTGATTTCCATTGTTTCACCACTTGTAATGCTATGCTTTTTTCAAATCTTTATTTCTTTCCTTAGCTTTTTCATAGTCTTTTTGTCCTTTTAATTATATTGAAAATTTTCTTTATTTCGAATATCTCATAATGAATATGCAATCATAGAATTCCCTAATAACAATGTCAAAGTTTGGTAGAATCATTGTTGGTATTACAAATTAATTGCTAAATTCCAAAATTAATTGAATGTTATAGTGGGAAGTAAGAGTCGATTCCATAATGAATTCTAGCTTAATAATTATTAAAAAATGAATAATTAATAAAAAGGGGTTATGAAATTGTACATTAAAGAAAACATAGTAATAAAATGAGAGTTTTCAATAAAACGAACCTGGGTTTACGATTTCTTCCACCCTTTGGAGTTACGATTGATCATTGCTACAAAATAATTATTTCATTATTCATATATTCAATGTGATACTAAATATAGGTCTTTCTTTAGGATTAGTTAATCAAAAAAACATAATTCAATTAACTCTTATTGCTTAATAACCTTATATACAATCTTAATTTTAATTAAACAATAGCTTTAGAAAGAGAAAGACCATCGAAGCAAGACAACACAACATCTATGATTGCACGTTTTAATACTTTTCCTGAGAGATAATTTTTGATGCAACAAATTAAAGTTCCTAGTTGCTACAAATGATTATAAATTTTATGTTTTTAAACTGTAATCTAGTAAATGATAATTTCAACCAATAAACTAATCATGCGTATTAGACATTAATTAAAAATAATCATAGAATAGAAGCATAAAAAAGAAAATTAATACATGAATGAATGAAACACTTAACTATAAGACCTAATTACCTCCCAATCTTTAAAGTTCCAAAAGAGCTTCCATTTCCTTCAACCAAGAATAAATGACTTAGCCAATAATGGCCATTCCTACCACTAGAAGATGAAGAGAAACTAGCCTAATTTTGACTAAAGAAGGAGAAAACAAGAGAACTTTGAAAAGCTAGAAAATGTAGCTAGAAATTGATGCCTTCTCCTTCATATATTGACTTTATTTATAGACTTCAAAATCTAGGTGAAAATCTTGTAGTTGTGATACTTTGGATCCCTTAGGTCATAATTTCATTTATTCTAACCCAAATCTGGCCAAGATAGCATTTTAAACTACTTATAACACATTTTTCTCCTATAGATTCAAAATTGCAATTTTCACTAAACATGCCCACACCTAAGATCACATCAGAATATTTTCTAGATTTCACTTTGATTCTCATAATCTCATTCCAATATACAAAATAATCTTTTGCTAGATTAAAGTTAAAAAGCATAAAAGTTAAATTCCTTTAATCATTTATAGCACATCAGAGTATCCCATCAGAATATTTTGTAGATTTCAGTTTAATTCTCATAATCTCATTCCAATCTTGATTCACCTTTGATTATTATTGAGATTGTTCCTCTATTTAAATATTCAAATTTAGATTAAGACTCAATTCTTTCACCATTTAAACGGAATCTTCCAAATATATCCTATAAAAATAAATAAAATGCTAATTTTTTAACATATTAAGATAGATTATGGAAGATTTTGAATGCTAAAAATAAGATAAAATTATGGCACAACAACCTTTCCACTAAAAATTCATAATTTTATGTATACAGTTGCATACTATATCATCCAAAGTGGACAACCTTTTTACATCTAACATCATATCATTCCCTCCTATATTAATCACTAAAGCATCCATCATAAACTCCTTACCCTTCATTTGCCACCTCAGATTGCAGTAAATGTTGATTACAAGTAGGTTTAATTCTCCCTCCGCCACTATTATAGTTTCTTTAATTTCCTCAAGTTCACCTCTTTTCTTCCTCACTAATTCTCTATCCATAAAGTTATGAGCACTTTCCCCATATATCAATATATGTATGGTTTTTTTTTTCATGCTATCCCTTTGAATTTGATACTTAGCTTCAATTAATCCTACCATTACTTGCAGAG
Organism: Erythroxylum pedicellare; assembly: GCA_027563575.1. Taxonomy (NCBI): domain Eukaryota; kingdom Viridiplantae; phylum Streptophyta; class Magnoliopsida; order Malpighiales; family Erythroxylaceae; genus Erythroxylum; species Erythroxylum pedicellare. Next base: position 8,653 of record JAOQMP010080472.1, on the reverse strand, counting down.
TAACGCTAAGGTTGTAACATCATCCTTCATCTCCATTAGTTCGTCGAGTTCTTGATCCTTTTCCACCACACACACACACACACACACACGCACACATATATATAAAAGAAAATTTTGTTCTAGGTCACAAATGTAATGTGTGTGTGTATATATATATACCCATTACATTTGTAACCTGGAACAAAATTTTCTTAATACCAAAATCACAAGCCCTTTTTCCCTCTTTTCACCTAACTCCTTAGTAAAAGTAGTTTTCTCCTATTTCCCTTCTATTTCCAACTTTTGATTCCCTTATATCGTCGTCTTAGGTAATGTTCCAAGAGACGATTTTGTAATATTAGATCAATAGCCTATTAGATAATGTTTTTGACCATCTTTTCTCCAACGATGCAACGTAATTACTTTATACTTCTTTGTTAATTCCTACACTTGTTGTAAAGTGTGAGGTTTCCAAACCTTTACCAGATATTCAATTTTGGGTTTAAACCCTTTCAAAAATGAAATAATCAAGTAAGGTTTAAGCATCACCAATCTATAGGATAGAAGATCAAACTTAGCACAATAATCCTTCACATACTCCATTTGGCTCAGTTCCTTTAGATCCCTTATAAATGTTGGTTTATGTCCTACATCCAATCCCTTTGGTTGTAGTTTAGTAATAAATTATTAAAGACATTCTTTATCTTGTACATGTTTAGATATATATGATAATGTCCATGGCATAATTGTATATTGTAAATAAAATTATAATGAGATTATAATTATGATATTCATATTTCATTTATGTATTATCCCTAAATGTTCATAGTCATTGTTCTATTAAGATTGGACATTAATAGAACATAAAAAGACTAAAACATGTTTTATTTTTCTTATGAAGGAAGTAGTCGATCTTATAGGCTAAAGTAAAGAGATACTTAAACAAACGTGTGAGTGCTTACTAGAGAACAAGTTCACTGAACAGATCCGGTATGAGAAATTCATTTAGAACATTACTAATATGTCTATGGAATTCTCATTGTGATGATTGTATAAGTGATCGTTTAAATTGAGGTCATCAAAGTTATCTTATATGGGAATTGTTATGATTTGATACTACTTATGATCTATTCAATCATAGTTTGTTTAATCGGTATTCATTGCATGTAGCATGAACTATATGGAGATAGTTGAATGATCAAGATAGGATTCATCACCTTAAAGTAAGTAGGGAGAATGTTTCATTGTTCTTGATTAGTATTGATTCAAGAAATCCTTGGCCAAGGTGAAATGATGCTATGTAAATAGTTTACAAATGTCATTAATTGAATTGATAGCTAATGGTAGAGAACTAATATGATTATACTCAAAATAGAGTAGACATTAATTTCACGCTCTACGTCTAATCAAAATATTGTATGATGAAAAGAATGAATTATATGGAAAAAATTATGCACAGAAAGGTTAATCAAAACCACTTTGACATTCTTAAATATTTAGGTGGTCATGATGCGTTACTAGACGTCAATCTTGATCTATGATTATAAATTTTTAATTAGAGAATTACAGATAAATTACAAGAAGTTTTAGCTATCTAATTTTAATTATGAATTAAAATTAGATTTTATAATCATTGCCAACATATTTAGGAACCTAATAGGTCTCACATATAGAATGGGTTGAAGAGAGCAAAGTCAATTTAATCAAGTTGGACTTGATTGTAAAGTTTGAAAAACTTTATGATTAAATGTGAGATATTTAATAAATAAGGATCAATATGAGATATTGAATCTTATATGAGCATAATTGATATTTAATTAGAATTATCTCTAGTTCTAATTAAAGTTTAATTAAAATTAGAATTTAATTTCAATTAAATTACTAAAACATCCAAAGTTTATTATAAATAGGCTTAAGCTCTACGGAGCTAGCACTTCTTACTTAACCCTCTTTGTAGGAGTTACAGAGTTCTCTCAATCTGTTACGTGGATATTGTTAAAGGTCGAACACTTGTGTATCTACGATGGTTGAGACAAATCAGTTTAGAAACGGTTTGAAGGATACAACAAGACAAAGATCAAACTTTGGATTAAGGTACGAATTAAGTTTTTGCTTTATTATGATTCATTTTGATCATCTTATAGAATTAAATAGATATTGGTTTTCGGGAAATTAAAAGTTACAAAAAAATTTCGTGATTATTCCGCTACAGTCGAAATCGGATCCTGACTCAGTTTCTCAACAATAGTATCAGAGCCAAATTTAATTATATAATTTGGTTAAAAGTATTTGATTGTTATCAATCATATAATTTTAGAATTGAATTAGAATACAAAAAGTGTGTATTCTAAACCCGAAATTTTCTGGTTATTGTTATGAATAGAACCGCATGTCATTTTTCTTGCTTCCAGAAATTGGTTTCTGGAACTTTCAATTGCGAAACAGTCACTGATCGTTTTTTTCTGGAGAGGTGTTTCTGGAATTTGAGTTTTTGGTGTTATGCGTTTTCTGAAAACCTAATCCCAGAGAAACACAATATTGGCTTGCGAAGAGTGGGTTTAGGAAACCCATAAGAATTCAACATTATGGCTACCGAAGAAAAGATCCAAAATACGATTGTGATTTTTGTCTTGTGGATTGTGTGTTGAATGAAGAAACGTGGGCATCTGTCGGAGAAAATGGAAGGACGACGATGAGTTAAGCAAAGAGGAAAAGCTTTTGTGGTTGGATCTGGCGAATGTGATTATTGTTTCGAAAAAATTAAAACTCTTCTTTGTTTTATGGCTATTGTGATTATTGTTTCCATGCACGAAAGTTTTCTGTTTTTCCTAAACCCAGATCGTAAACAAATCGAAAGCATGTTGGTTTGATTGTCTGGGTGGTTGCGAATGTATGCTTGTGTATGTTGCAATTTCTGGTTTGAGACCACAAACACAATATGTGTTTTCTGGGTTTTACGCTTTGTTCGTGTTTCTGGTTGTTTTTTCTGGTTACGTCTTCTTCACCGATGCTAGCCACTGAGGGTCCCATCGTGTTGAGCTTCATGAGATGGAGATAGTTGCTGCGATTTCATCTAAAGGTTGGCTAAATGAAGGTGACAGTCACCCTCGCTGGAACTGCCGATGGTTGTCCTGCGTCGGCAGGTTGTTACGATTTGAGGCGACAGCGCGGCTGTGGGAGGAGGCAGCGATGGACACCAATGGCAAGGTGAGACGTCACTGGTCGATGGCAACGTCGAGGATGCGTTGGTTGTGATGATATACCTAGGAGGTCACAAAGGCAACGTGTCAAGAATTCCAAGTATGGTGAGAATCCCTACTATGGTGACTCAGCAATGTTGCATGGGATTACGTGAATAGTATTTGGATTCACTCGACAACTTGCTTGAAAATAAGACTAGTAGTTGAGATTTGTTCAGTTTATTTTGCTGTTCAATAATAACGGCTATTTCCATACAATTAGCCGCTAGCTTAGCAAATTCTATGAAACTGTTATCTTTTTGTGTATTTAAACATTCAAGCAAATAAGAAAAAGCCAAGCAGAATTCAAAACGCAAATGTTATGGTCCAATTCTCACCGATAGCATAATTAATTTTCTTATTTCTCGTTCAATTGTGTTGGATCCTATCAATTGGTATTAGAGACAATGACAACCAACAAAGAAAGAATCGAAAACCTGGAGGCAGCTCTTGGAAGTCTCCAAGACAGCTTCAGTAACCTGGAGCAAGGAATGACTGACAAACTACGACAATTGTAGGTGGCCATCAATACAGTGACAGAAGCTTTACTTTCTAAACAAGAGCCAACTTCTAGTAATGTAAACTTCCTCAATGGGCGTTCTCATAGCACAAGAGAAGGATCTACGAAAGGAGCGCAGCCAATGTGTTCATCTAAACTATCTAAGCTTGAGTTTCCTAAGTTTTCCGGAGACGATCCTACCGAATGGTTTACAATAGGAGAGCAATTCTTTGAATACCAAGGCACTTTGAAATCACAGAAGGTATATCTGGCTTCCTATCACCTTCAAAGGCAAGCAAACACATGGTGGCAGTGGCTACATCGGACGCTCTCGAATGATGGAACAACACTGACATGGGAACTCTTTGTGGAGGGACTATGGGCTCGTTTTGGTCCTACTGAGTGTGAGGATTTTGACGAAACCTTGTTAAAGATAAGACAAACAGGCTCCTTGCGTGACTACCAGAAGGAGTTTGAAAGATTGGGAAACTGAGTGCAAGGATGGTCTCAAAAAGCCTTAGTTGGCACCTTTATGGGTGGACTGAAGCCTGAAATTGCTGATGAAATTCGAATGTTCAAACCAAAGTCCTTGAAAGAGGCTATCAGTTTGGCTCGAATGAAAGACGAGCAGTTAAGCCACCAAAGAAAATTCGCACGGCCTCCTGCTCAACAAACTTCTGTGTTTCCAACAACAAACAATACGGCTTCACCAATGAAACGACTCACCTCGGATGAGATGCAAAAGAGGCGTGCCCAAAGATTATGCTTCAACTGTGATGCCAAATTCACACCGGGTCATAAATGTCGAGGGCCGCAACTGTTGTTATTGGAAGGTAATCCAGATGATGCAGATGAAGAAGACTCTCAATTAGAAATATCTTTGCATGTATTGATCGGGTTGACGGCAAATAAAACCATGCGAGTGCTTGCAAAAATTGTGTCTTGTGAAATGATTGTCCTTATCGATAGTGGCTCCACTCACAATTTCATTAGCGAGAAAATGGTTGAATTATTTAAATTGCCTATGATTTCCAGTAAACCATTTGATGTGAAAGTGGACAATGGAAGACAATTAAAATGCCAAGGCAAATTTGAGAATGTCCAAGTGGTAATCCAAGGTATTACTTTCTCTCATACCTTTTATGCTTTGCCTTTAATGGGGTTAGACTTGGTGTTAGGAATTCACTAGTTGGAGCAATTAGGAGCCGTGATATGTGGTTGGAAGCAATTAACAATGGAGTTCCAATGGGAAAACAAAACCCAAAAATTGCAAGGCATAGATTCTCAGCAAATTCGTACAGGTTCTTTGAAGTCCATCACAAAGGAGATACGAAGTGGGAGTTCACTCATGGCCCTTTGAATTCAAAATACTAACAAAGATAGCCCACAAGGCGTTTATCCAGAAATGCAGCAACTGTTGAATACATTTGAGAACATATTTCAAGAGCCAAATCAATTGCCTCCTACAAAAGAAGTAGAAGACCGCATCAACTTGAAATAAGGCACACAACCAGTTAATGTTAGGCCCTACAGGTATACTTATTTTCAAAAGGCTAAAATTGAGAAACAAGTTCATGACATGTTAAAATTGGGACTCATTAGACCCAGCATTAGCCTATTTTCTTTTCCAGTACTGTTAGTTAAAAAAAAGATGGGACATAGCGATTTTGTACCGACTATAGAGCTTTTAATGCTGTCACCATTAAAGACCATTTTCCAATCCCTACAGTTGGTGAAATGCTAGATGAGCTCCATGGAGCATGTTATTTTACCAAACGATAGGTAAGGTATCACCAAGTTCGAGTCCATTCAACAGACATCCACAAAATCGCCTTTCGCACACACAATGGCCATTATGAATAGTTGATCATGCTCTTTGACCTTTGTAATGCCCCATCCACCTTTCAAGCTATCATGAACACCATATTTCCTCCCTACCTTCGTAAATTTGTGCTAGTATTTTTTGAAGACATTTTAATATATAGTCCCAATTTGCAAATGCATCTTGATCATGTTTAGAAGGTTTTTGGAATATTAAGGCATCACCAATTTTTCATTAAAATTTCCAAGTGTGCATTTGGTCAACAGGAGCTTCAGTATTTGGGTCATGTTATCTCATCACATAGAGTCAAGGTTGATCAGGAAAAAAAAATTAAAACTATGGTTAATTAGCCTAGACCTACTAATATCTCTGAGTTACGTGGATTTTTAGGCCTTACAGGTCATTACAGAAAATTTGTAAGCAACTATAGGTTGATAGCTTGACCACTCACCAATCTCTTAAAAAAGGGACAATTCAGTATTAACTTAATAGGGGAGACCACTTGCTTTCATGAGTCGAGCTCTTAGCAATTCAAAGCAGTCATGGTCCACATATACAAAAGAGATGTTGGCCATAATTCATGCAATTCAGTTATGGCGGCCTTACTTGTTGGGACAAAAATTCTATATTCAGACAGATTAATGCAGCCTAAAATATTTGTTGGAGCAACGAATTGTGACCCCAAAACAACAAAAATGGGTAGTAAAATTATTGGGGGTATGATTATGAGATCTTTTACAAGCAGGGTCGTGAAAATAATACAGCGGATGCACTTTCAAGAATAGCGGGTAGTCCTCGCTTGGATGCCTTGTATGTATCCCAACCTCAATTGTGGGACGCCATCAAAACCAATGCAGCAAACGATCCGTATATGAAGAAAATTGGTCAACAAGCTACTGAGAAACCTGGAATTCCTTACAGGAGGCAGAATGGGTTGGTTTTTTTTATAGGAATCGGGTGGTGATTCCTCCAACTTCTTCAATCATCAAACAACTCTTACAGGACTACCATGATTCTCCAATCGACGGTCATTATAGAGTTCTTAGAACTTTCAAAAGAATTTCCCAACAATTTTATTGGCCATCTATGTATAAGATGGTGCACGATTACGTTGTTTCTTATGATGTTTTCCAAAAAAATCAAGTTTGATACCTTATCACCGGCCGGTCTCCTTCAACCTTTGCCCATCCCTTGTCAAGTATGGGATGACATTACAATAGATTTCATTGAGGGCCTTCCGCCATCTAATGGTAAGAGCTCCATTTTGGTTGTTGTTGACAGGTTAAGCAAGGCTGCACATTTCTTTGCATTATCTCATTCATATACAGCGAAAATTATGGCTGAAAAATTTGTTGAGGGTATTGTCAAGTTGTATGGAATTCCAAAATCAATTGTTAGTGACAGAGATCCAATATTCATTAGTCATTTTTGGAAGGAATTTTTCAAGATGTCTGGAACCCGCCTTAAAATGAGTTCAACCTATCACCCTCAGACTGACGGCCAAACCGAAGTGGTGAATCATTGTCTTGAACAATACTTGTGGTGCTTTGTGTATCAACAACCCAAAAAATGGCATTCCTTCCTTCCATGGGCTGAATTATGGTATAATAGAACCTATCATGCCTCCACATGAATGACTCCATTTCAAGCTTTGTATGGTCGTTCCCCTCCTACTATTCCACACTATCTTGAAGGTATTAGTTTGGTGCATGAAGTTGATCAGCAGTTTGTTGCTCACGATGCTCTGCTTAAGCAACGTAAAATTAATTTGATCAGTTCTGGGAACAGAATGAAGCAACTAGCAGATTCACAACGACGGGATGTTGAATTCCAAGTTGGGGACTGGGTCTTTCTTAAACTGCATCCATATCGACAATATACCCTCTTCAAATAGGCTTATCAAAAATTGGCTAGTCAATATTACAGACCACATCAAATTGAACAAAGTATTGGCAATGTAGCATACAAATTGAAGCTGCCAGTATTAGCTCGCATTCATTTGGTCTTCCATATAACTTTGTTAAAGAAGAAAATTGGAGATGAAAGCTCTTCTAGTTCTGATCTACTACCTTTAGCAGAGATGGTGATATTATAATAACACCTAAAGCAATTTTGGATACCCGTTAGGTAAAAAAGGGATCCAAACTTCTTGAGGAAATTTTGATCAAGTGGAAACAAATGTCAACAGAAGATGCTACTTGGGGAAACGCAGCAGAGATTGCAGACAGATTTATGAACCTTGAGGACAATGTTCCTGTTAAAGGGAATGACATTGATATACCTAGGAGGTCATGAAGGCAACGTGTCAAGAATTCCAAGTATGGTGAGAATCCCAAAGTATGGTGACTCAACAATATTGCATGGGATTATGTGAAGAGTATTTGGATTCACTCGACAGCTTGCTTGAAAATAGGACTAGTAGTTGAGATTTGTTTAGTTTTTTTTGCTGTTCAATAATAACGGCTATTTCTATAAAATTAGCCGCCAGCTTAGCAAATTCTCAGTTAAACTGTTATCTTTTTGTGTATTTAAACACTCAAGCAAATAAGGAAAAGGCAAGCAGAATTCAAAACTGAAATATTGTGGTCCAATTCTCACCCAGAGCAGAATTAATTTTCTTATTTCTCGATCAATTTTGTTGGATCCTATCAGGTGAGGAGCCTCGAGTAGAGGCATGGAAGAAGCAAAAACCGGTGGCAATGCAAGGTAGTGGCTAGCGACGGCATGAGGGTCGGTTCGAAAACGTGGGAGGCAGTTGAGATGAGAAGCGTCTCCAGGTTTCCAGAGAAGACGATGGGCGTGTGGGATACACGCGCCCACGCGCCCATCGTCTTCTACTACACGTGCTCACGTAGTGCATGGGCCGGACACTTCCACTTGGTTTTGTTTTCTTTTTTTAAAACCTTGACTTCAATTAAATTAATTTAATGCAAATTAGATTAATTTATATTCCTAATAAATTTAAAAAGGTGTTTTTAATTGTTTGAAAATTGTTTTCAATGGTTAATTTTATTAGGAATGTTTTAGAAGTTAACTAAAATTTTCAAGATATTGAATTATTAAATTAAATTAATCATCAAATCAATTCCAAAATTAATATAATTATTTTTCTTA
>JAOQMP010080463.1:0-18331 GCA_027563575.1 Erythroxylum pedicellare | reverse complement strand
AAGTTTTGAACTTGGACTAGTTTCTTTTGACTTCAACAAACTACAAAACTAAAAAGTACAACGAAAACACGGACACAGGCTTTCCTTGTTCGACAAGGTAATAATGGGGACGGAAATTTCCATGGAGTTCCTGAAGCAAAACCAAAAGTCGTGAATGTGATTTGGTATCGAATTGAGTTTCTAATACGGTATTGTATTAGTATTGGGTACCGTTTCAGATAATTTATTAAATTTATAAAATAGTCCTTAAAATTTTTAAACTTTGTAAAATATTCCATTGATAGATTGTACTGATGTACTGCATACTTTACTAATTTACTTTTTACATGAACCCTTTTTCCAAAAATCATAATAATAAAGAATTATCACAATTAATATGAAATAACAATAAATTTAAATATTTAACATATAAATAATAACCACAATTAATAAAAAAAAGACAATCATCATCATACAAACATAAAATTAAGAATAATACAAAGTTTTTAAAATATTACAATTTTATTATTTTAATAAATAATAATTACATCAAAACATCTAATAAAAAGAACAATAAATATCTTTAAACAATTTACAAAAAGAGTTCATGCCAAAGAAACAATCAAGTAAAGTTAAACCTGAAACAAAAACATTTACGGTTGCATTACATACATAGAATTTAACATAAACATCAAATATAAGTACAATTAAAAAAAGAGGAGAAACAAAAACCTAGAACAAAATTCAATCGTCAACGGGAGGATACCCGTTATAACTACACTGACCCCAGTGATTATTTGGTAACAAAATTCTCATAATTGAGAGGAGCTTCATCATCATTATCATTCAAATTTAATGCACCAAATGACATGTCAATACTTGCTTATCCAAGATTATCTTCCAAGTCATTCACATCTACGAAATTCAGTTCTTCAGAAACCCAATCTGCCAAAAGATCAATATTATCAATGAAAATTGGATCAGTTGAACTACTTGTGTTATTAAGACTGCTAGTAAACAACTAAATTTAATTATTAGAAAATTATAAGAAATTATATCAAATTAATAATACAAATAACATCCATTTCTCGAAGCTTTAAATTGTAAAGAACAAAAACCAAGTCATTCAACCTCTTATGCTCCAATCTATTCCTTTTCTTTGAGTGGATAAATTCAAATGTGCTCCAGTTTCATTCACACCCAGTTGCACTTACACATTGATTTAAAATTCGAATCGCAAACCTTTTCAATTCTGGAACACTATTACTGAATTGATCCCACCAAGAAACTACAAGTTATAAGATAACAAAATTAGTATTATAAACAAAATAAAGTGATAATTAATTTTTAATAAATAAGAAATAGGAAATAACTAATACCTGGAAAAAGTTTTCCTCTTTGACGAATAGCAATCGGCATTTCAAAATCCCCATAAGACAACTTGTAAAGCTCCATTTGTGAGCTTAAAAGATCTTGCGTCGCATCAAGAGGAATAATTGTTGTAATTGTTAAAAGCATTTCTCTACTAACTTCAGTTTGCTTTGTAAGATTCAGTCTAAAATACACACTAGGATTAAAAAATGCCCTAGCTGCAAATAATGGAGAAGAAAGTTGTCTCTCTTTTCTCTTATTAATGATTGAGAGATATGGTGTGTATAAAGAAGGCATATTTTTCATATTGGCCTTGATTGCTTCTGTCGCTCTCTTCATAGCATCAAAAATATAACTCATTGTTGGCTTTTTTCACTAGCAGCCAACCAAAGCACTCTGACTAAAGGCTTACAAACTCAGATAACAAATTAACATTGCGACCAAAATTCTCTATCTTCTAGTATAATACTACAAGCCTCCACTCCAGCATTAGACCTAGCATACTGAGATACAGCCCACTTATCACTTGTAAACATTTGCCTTAACTCCTTCTTCATCAATCGATAACCCTTTGTATCTTGGATCATAAGAGGCTATTGCATCTATCATAGGTTGATAATAATAAAATTGAGAAGCATTGAATGACGAAACTATATCATACCACCATCTAGCTACTGCCATATCGACATTGTGAGTCGCATCTCTTGATTGCATTGCACTACGAAGTGAAGGTTGAGCTCCAGGAGTTTTTCGTGGTGTAAAGAAACTAGTCACCTGCCTTCTTCTTTTCCTCACATCATATTCTTCATGATCCTGAGATGGAACACTATTAGTACCAGTACCAGTACCACTTCCACCTTCAACATTTCCATAATCACCACGGAAACCAGAAAATAAACTTCCACTACCAATTGCAAAATTTAATCTTTCCCTTCATTCTTTCTCAAATTGATGTTCATCAAACAATGTTTTCATTTGTCACTTCACATCATGACTTACTTTTTTATACGTTTCCACATCACCTTTATTGTTTTTCCATTCCTAACAATTTTTAAGAATTTCCAATTCCAACAATCTCAAAAAGTTCAATATTGTTTTTCCATTCCTAACAATTTTCAATTCCAATAATCACAAAACATTCAATATTGTTTTTCCATTCCTAACAATTTCTAACAATTTCCAATTCTAACAATCACAAAACATTCATAATTCTATTTCCATTCCAACAATAACCAACAATTTCCAATCCCATCCCAACAATCATAATTTCATTTCCATTTATAACAATTTCCAATTTTAATTTTTTAACAATCACAAAATAATCATAATTTTATTTCCATTTCCTTCCATTTACAACAATTTCTAATTCTAACAATCACAATTTTATTTACATTTCCTTCCATTTTTAATAATTTCTAATTCCAACAATCACAAAACAATCATAATTTCATTTCTATTTACAACAATTTCAAATTACAACAATCACAAAGTAATCATAATTCTATTTCCATTTCTTTCCATTTACAACTATTTCCAATTCCAACAATCACAAAATAATCATAATTTCATTTCCTTCAATTTCTAATTTCAACAATCACAAAATAATCATAATTCCATTTCCATTTCCAATTCTAGCAATCACAAAACAATCATAATTTTATTTCCATTTCCTTCCATTTACAACAAGTTCCAATTCTAACAATCACAAAACAATCATAATTTCATTTACATTTCCTTCCATTTTCAACAATTTCCAATTCCAACAATCACAAAACAATCATAATTCCATTTCCATTTACAACAATTCCAAATTACAACAATCACAAAGTAATCATAATTCTATTTCCATTTCCTTCCATTTACAACTATTTCCAATTCCAACAATCACAAACAATCATAATTCCATTTCCATTTCCATTTCCTTCCATTTCCTTCCATTTCCAATTCCAACAATCACAAAACAATCATAATTTCCTTTCCATTTACAACAATTTCCAATCCCAACAATCACAAAACAATCATAATTCCATTTCCATTTCCATTCATAATTCCAATTGAATTTCCAACAATTTTAAACAATTTCCAATTCCATTTCCAACAATTTCAATTCAAAGTTTGAAAAATGAGGATCAAGTTGAGGGTATGATATGATTTACATAATTGGCAAATAATGCATGACATATCTTATATAATTGCTTATACATATATATTCATAGCATGATCATCAAGTTGAAAGATTTATTCATAACATGAGATCAAGTTGAAGGATATAACTTTTTTGGAAATTTTTTCCTCATTTTAATTAATCCTTTGAATCTTCTTTTCATTTCTAAGAAACCATAATATTATATACACCATTTCATATTTCATTCTTAAATATATATGTTTCTTTTACAATTTTTAATTGACATTAATAACTGTAAGTATAAATGATTGGAATCTACAAGACTACAACATATTCACAATTTGACAACAAAAAGTTCTTTTTGGATACATTCATTACATCACTTCTTTATACTCAAACAATTTTTTTCCTAAATGAGTAAATTAAATACCAAATATTAAAAATAAATTACCATTTCACAAATATTAACAATGTATCAATTAATGATTTGAGTTTTTACAATTTTACAAAATTTGATTATCAATTTTACAATTTCACATTTGATTATCAATTTTACATTTGATTATCAATTTCAGATTTGATTATTAATTTTACATTTAGGTTTAAATGTTAATTATCAATTTTCAATTTTAATAATCAGTAGTGCATAATACATAATTACATACTAACCCTATTTTACAATTCCATTTTCAATTCCAATTCTAATTTTCATATCATAAATTCAGAACAAAATAACAAAACCCAAATCTATAGTTCACTGCTCATGGTATTCAATCCAACAATTTCAACTTCAAGAATTCCATTCCAAAATCAAATTCAAACTAATTGACTTACACACAAATCCAATATCCAATACCATAGGCAATTTCATTCCAAAACAAAACCAATTAACAAATCATTAATCTAAAACCGTGACATGAGCAGCAACATCAACATCCACCCACCGACAGCCAACTCCCAAATTCATCAACACAAATCCAAATCCAATCCAATCCACGACACAAAAAATTTGTAATTTACATTTACGAGCAATTTTTGGAAACAGCAAACAACAGAGAACAGAAACAGAGTCAACAGACCTAAAAAAATTTTAAAAACTGTCGGGTCTTCAGGTTATGGCTTTGGGTTTTCAGGTTGTCCACCTTCTTAGATACATCGGGGGGTCAGTGACTCAGTGATGCGGTGGTGCGACGATGACATGTTGTGGTGTTATGGTGGATCTTCGGGGGATGCCAAACGCAAACCCAGATCACGACTCCGACGAGGATGAGAAAAGGAGGAGAGTGATATAAGCACTAGGGAGGGCCGGAGGGGACAATCGAAGAAGAGAGGAAGCGATGGCGGTGATGAGACGAGCATGATGGTGAGAGGCAGCAAGACGACGGCGAGAGAGGCGAGAGCGAGGGAGATTGCGAGAGAGTGAGAGAGAGGGTGAGAGGTAGCAGTCAGAGTCGGGGTGGGTTAGGTTTAGATAGGGTAAAAAAAGTTTTAAAATTTGCAAAAAGGTCCTCCAAGTTTCCAAATTTTGCGATACTGTTCGGTATTTTTAGAAAACCCCAGTACTGGCTAGTATTTTTGGCCAGTACTGAGGTTACTTATCACTGTACTGTTATCCGACTGGTACGATACATTCCGGTCGGTACCAACTGATACGGTACGGATCTCAAAACGTTGCTACTAACTACAAACATATAAATGCTCACTAAGTAACAGATTCAGAGAGGAAGCACATACATTAAATATATTGCAGGTTTACTTTGAATAAACACAACAATACATATCATCACCATCATTAGAATGCTATTTAAACTTTATAAGAAAATTAAATAAACTTACTCAATTACATCTACCATCTTTGGATAACTATACATATATAATAAGAGTATATCAATTTTCTCCTTTATATTGTTTAGTTATAGAACATTGATTTACCTTTAGGTACTTTGGTAAAAGTCCTTAATTCCTATCAACTAATAAAATTTTCATAATAACATTTCATAAAATACATAAATTATATGACCATGCATTCAAAACTAATTTGGCCACTTAGGTGACTAATAAATTAATTTTAATCACACTATTATATATATAAAATAATAATAATAATCATAATCATATGACAAAAATTTGGGTAATGTTTCATTGTTACCTTATAAGGCCTTATGGGGTAGCTTAGTGCTATCAGAGCCACCAAGTTGCGGCCTGGGTTTGCCTCACGTCGCGAGTTCGATTCCCAGAAAAACAATTTGGGATAGAACCACAGGGTAAATGATGCCCACAGAGGTGGGGCTTCCTGTGGGCCCACGTGGGAGACTGCGTGGTTCTAGGTATAGATGAAAATGGGCTTCTAAAGCGGGGGGAATATTTGGGTAATGTTTCACCGTTACCTTATAAGGCCTTATGGGGTAGCTCAACACTCTAGGACCTTTATAGGCACACAGGGAAAACTATGACCTTTTCTGGTTAACCCTCACGGCTAACTCCTTTCTAAACCACCATACTGGTTGCATTATCGACTAACCAAAGTCGGATTGGAAGTATGTATCACTACGTAAGAAGTTCCAGTTATCAAAGTCTTAGTACCCTTCAACACTTGTCCTTCGGCTTAACACGGTATTTATTGCTCACACCTCTTAGGAACCCTACTTCACTCACATACTCTTACTCTTTCTTCCTCGTTAATGCTTCTGACCCAAGGCAGCGGATAAATTTAGAAGCAACAGTTCCAAACTGTTATAGACTTTCTGATACACAAGATCCTTATACAAGGCTAGTGTAGAGCATACTCATCGTACAACTTAGGCACTGAGGAAACATGATCCAAGGTTTTTGAAGTGTTTAAGAAAGAGAAAGGAGGCTACGTGGTTCAGGATCCAGATGAAAATGGGCTTTTGAAGCGGGGGGTATATTTGGGTAATGTTTCATCGTTACCTTGTAAGGCCTTATGGGGTAGCTCAGGACTCTAGGACCCTTACAGGCACACAGGGAAAACTATGACCTTTTCTGGTTAACCCTCACGGCTAACTCCTTTCTAAACCACCATATTGGTTGTATCATCGACTAACCAAAGTCGGATTGGAAGTATGTATCACTACGTAAGAAGTTCCAGTTATCGGAGTCTTAGTACCCTTCAATGCCTGTCCTTTAGCTTCACACGGTATTTATTGCTCATGCCTCTTTGAAACCCTACTTCACTCACATACTCGTACTCTTCATTCCCTATTAATGCTTCTGACTCATGGCAGCGGATACATTAGAAGCAACAGTTCCAGACTGTCATAGACTTTTTAATACACAAGATCCTTATACAAGGCTAGTGTAGAGCATACTCATCGTACAACTTAGGCACTGAGGAAACATGATTCAAGGTTTTTGAAATGTTTAAGAAAGAGAAAGGAGACTGCGTGGTTTAGGGTCTAGATGAAAATGGGCTTTTGAAGCGGGGGGTATATTTGGGTAATGTTTCACCATTACCTTGTAAGGCCTTATGGGGTAGCTCAACACTCTAGGACCTTTACAGACACATAGGGAAAACTATGACCTTTTCAGGTTAACCTTAATGGTTAACTCCTTTCTAAACCACCATACTGGTTGCATCATCGACTAAACAAAGTCAGATTGGAAGTATGTATTACTACGTAGGAAGTTCCAGTTATCAGAGTCTTAGTACCCTTCAATGCCTATCCTTCGGCTTCAGATAGGATTTATTGCTCACGCCTCTTACGAACCCTACTTCACTCATATAATCTTACTCTTCATTCCCCGTTAATGCTTTTGACTCAAGGCAGCGGATAAATTTAAAAGCAACAGTTCCAGACTGTCATAGACTTTCTGATACACAAGATCCTTATACAAGGCGAGTGTAAAGCATACTCATCCTACAACTTAGGCACTGAGGAAACATGATTCAAGGTTTTTGAAGTGTTTAAGAAAGAGAAAGCAGTTTGAAGAAAGAGAGTTTCTTCATTTTCCCAATATGTTTAATGTACAAGCAACTCTAAGTAGTAAACCTTCCTATATACACTTGCTTAAAACTAAAACTAAACCCTGCTTTTATAGTCGAAGTCAGGGGTAGACATGTAAATTATCCTAGAGATAAAATAATTACACTTTATCAAAGTAAAGGACTATTTCACCTAACCTTATTACAAAGGAATCTACTTTAACCAAAAGTCCTAAAGCAAACAGTGCTTAGGTACAAAAGTCTAAAAGCACACAATAGAAAAGACTAAAGGTGAAAAAGAAGATGATAAGATGGAATCTTCAACAGTTATTGAGGGTGATATGTGGTCCATCTTTCATTATGTCAGTCGTTGTCTCGATAGGTATGCTCACTTTATAGGTGTAAAGTAAGTTTTTTTGTCATATCTCACAAAATAATTGATCCAAAGAATCCAAGAAATTATTGATAGCAAATAGAAGACTGCCAACATTGGAGATTAGATAGAGAGTCTGGATCACTTGAGTTGTCAGTATCAGCATGATGAGATCTTTTTCTTTTACTGTGACTAACTTCTGCCATATGTAGTTTATGCAGGAATTGATCTAATTGATATTCGTCAATGCTAGGAATATCTTTATTGGGATTCTGAGCATCTGGGAAAACCGAGTTAAAAGGTTGAGAAGGTCCTGTAGTTTGTGAGACATTTGTTTCAGTTTCTTCTAAGTCTGTACCATACTCAGGATTATTAGAACCAGGAATGTTGACTTCTGGTGCTTCAGGTTCACCAGGCATAAATTCTCCAGGATGTGGTCCAATAGACGTAGTCAATACTGGATTGTCGTGAAAGTGATTAAGTTCCTTAAGAAAATTTCTTAAAGAGATTAACACATTCTCCTTATATCGTGCCCAATATAAGGACGTATGCCAAAATTGGACACTTTGTTCAGTGCATAGGATACCAGTATATGTTTCTCTATATGGGTAATGTACAATAAAGAAGCATTGTGTATTCTATCATCGTGCTGCAGTTGTCCAAAGACGATGCTGTTGAATAATGATGTCACATTGCTGCCTCCATTGGGCCAAAGTTGGAACCATTCTAAGAATGTCCACAATAATGAATTTCCATTGTTAGAATTACAGAGATATTGATATAGTTCAAGAGGAGAAACTGTAAAAGCATAAGCATATAAAGCAGATAATGCCCAAAGATACCATAATGTGTTTTCAGATAAAGGTTCTTGAAGACGAATCACATTTTGGTATGGTGCTTTGAGGTTGAACATAATAGGATTTCCAATAGACTTATGTTCATGTAGAAAAAGATGCAAGTAATAGAAGAGACTACTACGTGCGAGTGAGGAAATTTTAGAAACACTAGTAAGAGGCCTAGTAAGAGGAGGAAAAGCTTTTTTAGTAAGAGAAAAAAGAATATTGCTATCCATTCTACCAAATTGATGAGAAGCTAATGCTAAAGCAAAATCAAATTTCATTTTATGATTTTTTTAATAGAAGGAATGTACTTATAGTGCAAAAAAGTATCTGGAGGCCAAGGTGGATGTTGTCGAAGCAATGTAGCTAAGATTGTTTTGTTTTGTGTTGGATGCCTGACAACTATTAGAGATTGGATGTTAGAAAAATTCTTGGGAGAAAGAGCCTGACACATATCTTTGAAATGCTTAACAACTGTAGTTTGTTCTTTTCCCCATTGTGGTGGATTCTTTCGTAAGAGCTTAGATAAGCATGAAGTGTAGGTTGCCACATGTGATATGAAATCTCTGATGTAGTTAACAATTGCAAGGAATTGTTGAATTTGATTCACAGCGAGATGGTCATCCAAAAATTGCAATAATTCCTTAGCAATATGTGGACCTAGCTGGTAGAATCCATCCTTGAATTACAAACCCAGAAATTCAATTTCTGTGGTACCAATAGTGCTTTTACGGCCGAAAGCATAATCCCATACTGTTTAGTAAGATCCAAAAACTTAGCCAATAAGACCTAATGTTGCTCATGAGTATGAAAAAACAGTAAAATGTCATTGATATAAATCAATACATTGTTGAGAATGGGCTCATAGATCTTAGTAATGGATTTCTGAAACAGTGATGAAGTGACTTTAAGTCCAAATGGCATAACAGTCCATTGGTACTGAGCATTGGGAATGCAGAATGCAGCCTTGTACGTTCTTTAGGGTGAATACCCAATTGCCAAAATCCTGCTTTAAGATCAAAATTTGAGAACATAACAGCTTCCTTAAGAAATAGTACCTATGGTAGAGGAAACTTGTCATCTTGCAGGAAAGCATTAAGAGGTTTATAGTCAATGACTAGTCTCTTTTTACCACGTTTTTGCTCTGAATGCTTGTTAACATAGAACGTTTTACAAGCCCAATCCTACTTTATGGGCTCAATCAATCTTTGTTGCAATAGGATTGCACACTCATCCCGTGCTAGCTTTAAGTCATCAGGGTTCATCCTTGGATGTGTGGCTTTCATAGGATTAATATCCTCATTTTTCTTGAAAGGTAGACTTATGAAAAAGTTAGCATTTTTCCAAAGAGGATATGGATGAGTAAACTGTGCATGAGACTCTGGACAGTGGCTCAACAATTTATCTCAAAGTCCAGTGTATTGTGCAGGAACTGAGGTTAGTTCAAATACATTTTTAATATCAGTGTATGGACTGAAAAGGTTTCGATACCTAAGGCCTGTGGGTAGGATCTATAAAGGTGACGCTTTACTGTATGTATCCATACCAATTAAGATATCTGGACCTAGTTGATTGCTTCCAAGTACTTTAGTCCAACAGGTACACTGAAGAAAGAAGGGAATGCTAATTCGCTTTCTGGTTATCAACCCAATCTTGAAACTATTTCCATCAGTGGTGAGCAAATGTTCATTACAAGAAGTGCATGCTTCTGCTGATAGGATATTGGGCTTCATAATCGTATGACTTGATCCTGTATCCATGAATCCAATAGCCTTAATGGACCGATCATATTTGTCCTGTTGAAACAACTAGATATGGACATATGGTGTTTAAACTGGATTCCGACCAATCTTCATACATGTCTGTTGTAACATGTACAAAGAATCATCATCTGATGAGGCAGATGAGCTAGATGATTCTTCTTCTGATGTAGATATAAAGACAGCAAACTGTGTATCACTGTCATCACGTGTTTGTTCCTCAAGGATTTCTTCAATTGCATTATAAGGTTGAATAGGCATAAGTTTTTCAAGTTTCTCCAAGAATTTAGCATCTTTCCTGGTTGCCTGAAGACACTTATTTATATGGTTATCTGGGTTTCCACAGATAAAACATCAAGTTTTATTTTGATGTGAAGACCTTTTGAAGAACCACATGGATTTGTGCTTTTTGCCTATGTTCTTCTTCTTGAAGTTTTGCTTCCAAGGGTTTTACCTTTCTTTCTTCTTGTGGAATTTTCTCCTTTCATAGTAGACTTGAGATTGATGAGCTTTCTTACTGCTATGACATTTACAAGTCTGTTTATCTTTACATTTTATTTGGAGATGAGGCTATGTATTTTCAGAACTGGACCTCCTTTAAGGATATTCTTGAACAAAGTATGTTGATCACATAACTTTTCAAGAGACGCTACAGTAAGCTTATATATTTCTCCAAAAGAAATAATAGACATATCTCTTTGAAGAGAAGCTATGATCCTTTGTAGTTATAGTTGTATTTCATCTAGAAGGGATGAGATAAAAGTGTAACGCAAGTTAACATGATTCCATCCATTCAAGAGATAATGCATGTCTGTCATGCATTTGTGATACTTTTGAATATCACGTTTATCAAGAGAACAAATTTCATCTTGAAATATTCTTGACGGATTTGCTTATCAATCAACTGGAAGTCACCAACAAATTCTTTATGGATAATGTCAAGTAATGCTCTAGCAGTTGATACTTGTATGTACTGAAGTCGTTGATACTCACTTACACTTTGCCACCATTCTCGCAAAGTACTAGTAAACCTGGATGTAAATTCAGACAAAATATTCAGAAGAGGATGATTAGGTCTGGTCATTTGTAAATCAATCCAAGAGCTGAATTCATGTATTCAATCTCTCCATTTCTTTGGTGGAAGATCATCGAATGTAAACCAAGGTCCTGAAGTAAGCTTGGTTGTTGTTGGATCCTAAAAATTTTTCTAAAATACTTATTGTTTGTTTAATTATTCATTTTTAGAATTGAGTCATTATTAAGTAGGCCTGATTAGAGATTAGATGGAAAGATTGGAACTTAGTTAGAATTAATGTGGTGTTAAGTGGATTAAAGGAGTTAGAGACATAAAAGACAAAAGAAGGGGCAAAATTGGAAAGGCCAAGTAAGTGAGGGGAAATTGTGGAAGAATAAGCTAAAGATGAGTCTTTAATTAGAAGAGGGAAGAGAGAGTGTCGTGGAAGCTAAGAGAAGAGAGAAGAAAAAACGTGAAAGAAAGAAGAAAAGAAGGAAAATCATGGAGAAAGAAGAGAAAGGAAGAAGAAATTGTAGGAAGAAGAAGAAATCAAGCTTCTAAGGTAAGTTCATGATCTTTTCTTCTTGCTTTATCAAAGAAATGGGTTGTGTTGAGAATGAAGGAGTTTTAGAGAGAGAAAGGGTTTTTGTGTTGGGAATGATTGGAGGAAGAAGATGATTGAGAGACCCATTTGATTTTTAGGGTTTCTAAACTAGGTATTGGCTTTTCTAACTTAAATAGACCATAGGTAAGTTAATGCTAAACCCAATTTAGCAGTTATTTCATTTTTGTGATGTTGAAGTTTTAGGGGTTATTGAATTGGAATTTAATGGGAAATTAGTTTGTTTTAGGAAATCAAGAAAATCCTACCTAAGAGCAAGAGGAATGGCCAAATTGAGTTTAGATTTTCAAGAGTTATAAGGTGGGTAAAATATTTATGGTTATTATGTAAATGGGCAATGTGTCTATGTGTGTGTGTTTGTGCTTAAATTTCCAAACTGTGAATTGATGTGATGTGAAAAATGCCTTATGATGTGTTTTATGTTATGCATTGATGTATGACATTTTGATATGATTAAATTGTGAATATGATCATGCTATACCTTGGAATTATATCATGGCATTTTGATTTAAATGGAAAGAAGAAAAATCATGAAAAATCTGAATTTGTGATTGATTAAATTAAGCATGAGAGTTGATTGTGTTTGGGAGAGAGTGGAACCGTTTCGTAGTCACATGCACGTCGACATAAAGCCTTCTCTCGGCTGCCCGCTTGTGGCATATGAGATCTGAAAAGTGGACTCGTTTCGTTTACAAAGTAAACTTCAGTTTCTCTATTTTGTTCCATGGAACCCTCGAGCCATTTGTTTGTGCATTTACATTTTGATATGTTAAATTATGATGCAATTTGAGTGTTATGCTTTGATGTTAAATTATATCCAATATGTTCTATATGATGATGTATTGAATTATAAGATGTGAACTTAGCATTCATTGTGGAAAAGCTCTTGTTATGCTAAAAGTTGCTTTCTTTCCCAAATAGGACCAGGGGATGGGGTGGGGTGGTATTGGATGTCGATAGGAAAGCGTGGTTTCATCCACTTACATTTCATTTTTCTCAAAGAATGCTTTCTTTCAATCTTGTAGTTAAAGAGGTTCCAATCAACAAGGAACCAAGATTTAGTCCATTTACAAGAGCAGGATGATGCTTGGATGGAAAACCTTTGACGTGTCAGCCTCCACCAGTTTCTTCACCTGGGCTTAAGGACAAGCAACCTTCTGTTACCAATAGGCAGCTGCCAGTGGGATCAAGTTCACGCTAATCTCAGGGAAAACTTATGTTTGAATCAAATGTAAGTCGTGCTCTTAAAGAAAGCCAAAAGGTGCTTTTTCTTCTACCATCCATCACTATGAATCACATTCCTGACAATATCAAAATGATGTTAATAGGATTTCTAGTTTATCATTTTGCCTTTTCTTTTCTCTGGTGTGATTCAAATAAACTCTTTCTTTGATGGTGTAAGAACTTGAAAAAAATAAGCAAGAATCTGAAAAGGAGGAGCCAAAATTCCAAGCCTCAAAGAAAAGAAGTACTCTTTGATGGGTTGATTTTCCTATTTGGCAATGGTCACCATTAACTTTTCTATTGCCATCCTCATGATTTTCTTTTCGAATTAGCCAACGGGTTCAATATCGGAAGATGAAGTGGGTTAGTAACATCTTCTCTTGAAAACTTTTTCTAATAGTGCCGTATTATTTCATGCGAGAGAGATAAGATGACTGTGTGAAAAAAGAAATGATATGCATTTTGTCATGTCAAATGTGACCGAACTTTATCGAGTAGATGAAAAAAATGGTGGGATTGCATATATATGATTGACATGTAGCATTTGGCAGAAAAGTAAAAACTTTTAGTCGTATGTAGGAATTGCGTACTTGAACAGATCAAACTAACTCATGATTTGCGTGAGGATGTGCGAATTCAATCTTCTAATCTCTAAATGCCTCTAGTTGGGATCCTTAAACTAAAAAGTGCTATCAAAGGTTAGTTACATATGTAGTCTTCATGAGGGAATAACTTTAAGAGCATCTTTCACATAGGGATACTTGAACTAAAAACCCAACTCCTTGGTTCTAGTTCGATGCACCTTTTGTTCATCCAAAACTTGCATAAAGCCTTATAATGAGTTCCAAGTGACATGTTATAATGCAAGAATAAGAGTTGAAATAGATGTAGTTCAACTATTCTTGTTGGCCCCTAATTTTTTTTATATAAGCATGATTAGATTAAGTTTGGAGTCATACTAGATTAATTTATGTTGAAGTTAATTAGTATGTTAATGTGGGTAAGATAATATGGCATGGATTAAGGACATTGAACTATTAAAGTAGTAGGAGAGTGTAAGGCCAATTTTGGCAAGCCACTTAAGTTTAACAACCATTAGGCTTTAAAGGAAGGGCAAGGTGGACTTTTATCATTCATTAAGGGTAAAATGGGAAGAAAGAAGTGTAGTTTCCTTCCTTGAGAGGGGGAAAAACGAAAATGGGAGAGGAGGAATTGAAACAACAAAACCAAAGACAGGAATAAGAGAGGTTTCGGTGGTTAAGAGGAAAGAAGAGAGTTGAGCTAGGGTTTCATCTTTTCTAAACCTTCTAGAGAGATTTTGGTGTTATGTAAGAAGGGAAAAAGGTAGAGGAAGACAAAAGCTTTCTTTTGAAACAAGCATTTCTTCATTTAGAGAAGATTTGAGGTAAGAGCATTTTAAGGCTTTGGATTTTTGGAAGGGTTTTGGTTTCAAGAGCTTAGTAAATGTATGGGTTTAAGTGTTCTAGGATCAATTTATACATTAGTTTTTTTGGGTTCTCCTTTGGAAATTTTTGTTGATTTGGGAACTTTATTTATATTAAAAAGGGAATCAAGAAGGAAAAGAGGAGAAAGAGGAGAGGCATATTTGAACAAGCCATAATCAAGGACTTCAAGGTGGGTTTAACTTTTATAGTTAAGTAATAAACCAATAAAAGTTTTTGGTCAAGAAATGACAGTAATTAATTTTGCAACTACGTTATTCATGTGCATTTAAAGTTGTTAAATGCTGCAAGATTGTCCTACATGCATATACATGATTTGTGTGATAATTTTATGGAAAGTTGTTTTAAAAATGATTCTTTGAAATGATGCATGATTATGAAACCATACTTTTGGAAATGGAATTTAACATATAACAAGCATATGAAAAGCAAGTTTTCAAGAGAATGTGCCTTTTTGGGCACCAAGCTCACAAGATTTTGAAATCTATGTGTTATGTGGGTTTATGGCCGTCCCTCAAGAATCGTCATGTGCATGTTGACCCAAGTATAGACTTCTCCCGCCTGCCCACTAGTGGCATGGAGCTCCCTCAAGGACTCCCTTAAGAATTCACGACTACACAGGACCATTTCATTGGAAATGTGTAGTGCGTCATGTTTTGGACTTACCCAAACCATTTGATGTGTTTATGTGTTCATGACAAGTTGATTGGAATAAAGCATTCATGATTTGCATAACCATAAATTTCTACATGGAAAAGTGCTTTAAAAAATATCTTTGCTTGTTATAAACTATAAAAATTGTTTCCCATTAGCTTTCAGCATACCCCCACTTCCCTCCCCATAAGCAGGTGATGAGCAAGAGATTCAGTAGTCAAGGGCCAAGGCATCACTCCACTTTTGAAATGTTGTTGTAATTTAAAAAAATCTAGTAAACCAAGGCTTTAGTTGCATTTTGAGTAATTTATTGTTCATGTATCTTTTGTATTTTGGGATATTTTTGAAATATTCATGTACTGGGGGCTTGAAATGCCCAATAAAGCTTTGTAAAACTACAATCTTTTGATAATAATGGTTTATGATTTTGGTTTCGCACATGATTCTCAAGGTTACATAGGGGAAAAATTTGTGTACTAACTTCAGTTATATTTCTGGGTTGATGTGAGCTGATTTAGGCAAGGTTATCTATTGGAAAGTTGTAGGTCTTTTTTTTTATCTTTCCAACGGTATATAGCATGAAATAATTCGACATCTAAGTTGAAAGTTATGGGTTTTTTGAGTGGAGATGCTCTGAAGAGTATAGATAGTGATTTAGAACTTTGGGGATGTGAGAAAGACCCAGTTGAAACATCTTCTTATGCACGATGCTTCATCTTAGTTTCAATTCGTCTTAGTTTTTATTCGTCTTACTTTCGATATGTCTTATTTTTGATTCGTCGTAGGTTGCTTCATCTTAGTTTGCTTCATCTTACTTTTGCATCTTCTTAGTTTGCTTCGTCTTAGTTTCATTTCGTCTTAGTTTTGATTTGTCTTAGTCTGCTTTGTCTTAGTTTTTATCCGTCTTAGTTTGCTTCGTCTTAGTTTTGCATTGTCTTAGTTTACGTCATCTTAGTTTCGATTCGTCTTAGTTTGAACTCATCTTAGTCTGCTTCGTTTTAGTTTTGATTCATCTTAGTTTGCTTCGTCTTAGTTTTGTATCGTCTTAGTTTGCTTCTTCTTAGTTTCGATTCGTCTTAGTCTCGATTCATCTTAGTTTTGATTCGTCTTAGTTTACTTCGTCATAGTTTTGCATCATCTTAGTTTGCTTCATCTTAGTTTTGATTCGTCTTAGTTTGATTTGTCTTAGTTTTGCTTCATTTTAGTTTCGATTCATCTTAGTTTTGATTCGTCTTAGTTTGATTCGTCTTAGTTTTGATTCATCTTAGTTTTGATTCGTCTTAGTTTGACCGTCTTAGTTTGACCTTCTGCATCGTCTTATTTGTATTGGCATATTGTGTTCCATTTTGGATCCTTGAGAAGATGTAATTTGTCTTCATGGTCTTCATCAAAGTTGTAGACATATAAGTCTTCTTTAAAACCGTCCAAAAACGAAGTCAATCTGACATTATTAGTTGGAGTTAAGAAAATTGCACCATGATAGGTGCAAATTGATTGATGATATAAACGTGTTCGATTCTTTTGGGTATAACTTCCTCATCCGAGCTTCAAATGAAGTGATTCTTAAAGCAATAGATTCCTAACATCTTTTACTATCTTGTCATGAGAATTTGTATCTTTGGAAGTTGTTTTGAGAAAGCTTCCATTAGAGTAAGTGAGAGGTCGGTTGGGAGAGCATGATTGGGGTGTGAACACGCTTTAGCTTTTGAAGTATATCTTGAGCTGTAAAAGCTCCGATTAAGATGATCTTTACTTAAAAGCAAACTAGAGATTTACAGCTACAATTTCTTTAAAGAATTCAAGCTGTATTTTTGGGTGATGGACTGGTGTGGGGACACCAACCTTGTAGAATGATGGCAACAACCCTCCAGGGTAATAAGCACAAGGTTTAGGACTCCGGTTATTGGGCTCCGGGAACAAGCTCCAACAAGTTTTAAATCTTTTCTTTATAATAGTTGATGCTTGTTTGATGAAGAGAATAATTGTAGTGCATGTTACTTATCTCATTCTTCTTTTATTCCTTCCATTCCATTTAGCCTTCATCCATCATTACAACCCTTAAAGTCCTCTTGATTTGCAGAATTATGGTTCTTGTAGTAGAGAGGTAGAACTATCCCAATCTTATAGCAGAAAATGGACTAAGCAAATTTTAGAGTGAAATTATCCCAAGATAAGTGAGTTGAGCATTAAATAGTTTCCATTGAGAGAAATCTCTTTTGCCCAATCTCTTAGATTAAATTCTTGTAGTATTTATCTTCTTAGCGTTCTCTCAATCTACTTTGGTTGATTTATGAGAAAGTGGTTTTACTAATTTTCTGCTCTCATATTTTTAAGTGTGGTCGGTAATTTCTTTTGTACATGTATATCTTTAATCTTTCATAAGCTTTGTCTAGGAGTTCAAAGGTCTAAGTATGGGAGAATTTGATTTAACCCAAGTTTTCTATATCATTTAGTGACATTTTTCATGACTTTTGTTACACTTTTTGGCCCCTTTTGTTAGATATTGTGCTTAATTTAGCTTTAAAGTGTTTGCTTTGAATTAATGTAATTTGAAGATCAAATTGTTATAATTAGTTAATAATTGCATTCACTTGATTTATATGATAATTGATATTACAAATTTCTATTTTCATTGCAGGAACCTCAAGAGAATGAGCCAAAAGTGGAACAAATAACTTGAAGTCATAAGATCAAGCATGGACAATTCGGGCAAAGTTTACCATGACGAAGTCAGTGTTTCACCACAGCATAACCATTAAATATCGCTAGGACGAAGTCAATGTTTCGACGCGGTTAAACCATTAAAGATCTCCATGACGAAGTATGTGTTTCACTGCAGTGAACCTTCGAATTAGCGCAAAAGGTTCCTATATATATACTCTCTCCAAACTTTCAAAACAATCATTAGTGTAGCAGCTCTAAATCATGTATCAAATAGTCAACTCATAGGACTTTAGTTGTCT
>JAOQMP010080456.1:0-18334 GCA_027563575.1 Erythroxylum pedicellare | reverse complement strand
ATGAGCACATAAGCACATCAGAATGGTTTGGGTGGATCCAAAAATAGAATGTACTACACAATTCCCATAAGGGTCTTGTGTAGCCGTGAACTTAGGGGAGACCATGAAGGAGCTCCATGCCACTAGTGGGCAGGCAGGAGAAGCCTTTACTTGGTCAACATGCACGTGACGAAACTTAGGGGACCACCACAAACCCACACAACACATAATTCATGACTTGTAAACTTGTTGCCCAAAATGACAATTCTTGAAAACTTGCTTTTCATAGACATGAAATATTTTGAAAACATGAATTCATAAACATGTATCTTTTTAGAAATCATTTGCAAAGTCTTTTCATCAAACATCAATATAATTCATTTAGCAACGTATAAAAATTTCACAAATCATTCAAGAATAATGAATGCAACACTTATGATGAAATTGAAATCAACAACTTCTTTGATTTAAATAAAAACAATAGTGGCTTATTTACTCTATTATAAATATGTACCCATATTGATTTTCTCGCTTATAGACTTGCTTAAAAATGCTTCTTCTCTTGTTCCTCTTGCCTCTCTTGGTCCCTTTAGTTCTTTACCAAATTAAGAGATCCTTTGGCTCAAATGGAAGCTCTTCTCTTCCTCTATTTTTTTCCTTCTTGAACAACCTCAAAATCTCTCTTGAAGGCTAAGAAAATTGAAACCCTAGGTTGTTTTCTCTTCTTTCTCTCTCTCTTCTCTTTTTCATGCTTCTCTCTCTTTTCTCTTTTCTCATCCACGAATTAGATTCTTCTCTCATCCAAGACAACAAATCTTCTCCTCTTTTATACCCTTAAAAATTTCACAATGTCCATTTTACCCTTTCTTATATGTCTTATGTTCTTTATCCTTAATTGTCTTGCCAAAAACACCCTTGAATATCCTTATAACCTTAAAACTTTAATTCAATCAACCCATATCATATAATCTTTCTAATATCAACATAATAATTAACTCCACAACTTTCATAAAGATCTTATAATTGATGTAATTCATTTTTATTTATCAAGAAAAAAATTTGGGGGCCAACAAAATTTATGCTCATAATGAAGTTATTGGTGCTATTCACTACTTTTGTATGTGTACTATTCACAATTTGATTTGAGGGAGTTTTTTTTGGCATTTTTGGTAATTAAGGGGATGTAGGAGGTTAAAAATTATGTCAAGTGTGGTAAAATATTCTTTGGTAGCAAGCTATTTGAGTTATTGCTTGTGTTTGATTTTCTTTTGTCGTTGTGCGTGCTTGTGGACAAACACAGGTATAGTGGTAAGTATTGATGTGAGTGTATTTATGTGTTGAGTATTAACATTGTTAGTTATGTTTATGGTACTTTTCGTTCTTGGTTTAGTAGTTTAGTTTAGTTTTTAGGAAAATTTGATGTTTTGTTAAGTATGAAGGAACAAGGGAGCAAGCTGATAAAAGTTAGTGAGAGAAACAAGGAAAATGGATCTGGTGCAATCACGAGGTAGAATGGTGTGAGCACGAGAAAGGTGTGATCGCAAGTTACTGCAGTTTGATCGCAATATCAATGGGTTTTCTAGAGGTCGCTTTAGGTGCAATCGCACTTAAAAATTTTGCGCTTTGGGTGCAATCACAAGTTCAGTATGGTGTGATCACACTAAGGACTTTTAACCAGACGATAGGTTATTCACTTATGGGTGCAATCACAATATGCAAATTCAGGGCTAATTTTGACGTTTCTTTACGTGATTAAATGAATGGTGAATGGTTAAAAGAAGTCTTAAACGTGCAAGAACATGGGGGGAGCTGTTACAATTCAGTGGAGGTGGACAATCATGAGAGCACTAATAAAGTTAATATAAAAGGAGGGCCAGAAAGTAGAGAAGGGGAAAAACGGAGAAAGAAAAAGGAAGAGGAAGGAGAAAAGAAAAGAAAGTGGGAGCTTTGCGTTTTCATTTTGTTTTAGTTTTTGTTGGTTTACTTATTATGAATGTTGCCTAGTTTCTTATTTCAAAGATTGTTTCACCCTCTAGGGTGAATCTTATTTTCTGAACTTCTACTATGCATGGTTTGCTGTATGAATAGTTTCTAGTTGATCTTAATGAGACCTAGGTTTTTCTTTTTAAACCATGCAAATATAACTTACATACTAAGAGATTAGTGTTTAAGTTTTATTCTTCAAAGGTTATGTAATCCATCTTTGTGTTTATTTATATCTAAATTGAGAAATTTGCATGTCGACAAAGCAGAGTATGTAATTCAAACTTGAGAGAGAAGAATTACTTCTTAAGCAACTTGAGGTAGCAGAATATTATGATTCAGATTAACTTTCGCGGGAGTTGATAACAAATTTTGAGATCTTTAATCTAGTGATTTTGTGAAATTAATTACTTTTCTTATAGAATTAGTTATCCAGAAAGTTTAATTGTAAATGTTAGTTTTTTATATATCACTTTTAATTTTTGAAATCTCTTTATTATTAACTTTAAAAAAATCTAGAAAGAATCGATAGTGGTGTTTAGTATAAATCCTCGTGGGAATGATAACTGCACTACAATTACCCATATGCTTACGGTCGGGATCCGAGTGCATTCTATTTCATTTTATAACACATCAGTGTCAATCTAGTTACTAAGCTATATCACATTCTCAACTGGCTACTAGCTCTATTCACAACCCAAAGGCCAGCAGAGTAGGTATTTATTTTAAAAAATAACAACACATTTTATTTTATTACCTACCTTGTTGCTTCGTTTCCATGAAAAAAATACTAGCAAAGCTACTTAAGTTAAAAGGCCTCAAATTATGAATGAATGTGACAATTTAGAGGGTTACACTTAAAACTTAATGCTAATTAAGATGCAAATTTAATCAAAGAACCCTAATTCACCAATTTTGCAAGCTAATAATTCCCTATTACCTAATAGCTCATATTCAAAATTAAATCATGTTCAATATATCTAAACCATTGTCACATTCACATGATTCACCAAATGCAACCTAACAACTATCATATGCAAAAATCACATTCAAATAAAACATATAACCCCACACTTGAACAACACATTGTCCTCAATATGAGAAAGGGACAAACAACCACATAAAGGCAAAAGAAACATAAATTAAAGTAAGAAAAATGACAAAATAAAAAATAAAAATAGGAATAAAATGAAAAATAAAGATGAAATTTAAAAAAGAAAGTGGGTTACAATAAGGTTTATGGTGATGAAGGTGATGATGGAGTTAGAGGTAGTAACTTAATGCCCTGAGCCTCAAAACAGCAATGAATACCACGTGTGTCCCAACTCTGGCGTCATTGCGTTCGGGCCATCTCCTTCATCCTTCTGGAGTTCTCCGCTAGTGTATCCTTAATTGCCTTGTTGTTTGCAAAGATCACGTCTAGTACCTTCTGACAACTTGGTTCTTCTACATTTTCTTCCTCCTCGGACTCTTCACTGCTTGAATCCTCTTCTTGTTGTTGTTGGGCACTTGATCTTTCTTGATCACTCCTACCCTTGACATGTGTCTTGGCACTAATATCTCGAAGTTCCATATTATAGGACTTCAGGATTTTAACCCGCTATAGATGATGGTGGTTCATGAACTCTGGATGGTAGACTGTAAGTCCATTGCACTCAACTGTATAGTAGTTAGTTATGGACAAAACCAAGTAACCCATAGATAAATTATTGATCCTCTTCTTACGAGCAAAAATAATTGCATTAAAGATGTGGGTGGTTGTGTAAATTGGGATGCTATGATCCATATACCACAACATAAATAGTTCCTTCATCGAACACTTGTTAGTTTTTGTTTTGTTAAAAACAGTTTGGCACATGAATTTGTGCATCAACAAGTGTTTGTGACTCCTAATAATATTGTTATGTGCGTTCTTATCATTGAAACACTCTAACCTAGTTAGTTATGTGTAATAAGGGATGAGATGAAAATCATCATTATGATCCACTACGAACTGCTCAGGGAATCCACAAATTTCATACATAGTGCACAATTAAGCCTATAAGATTGTCTGCGCAACCTAAACCATAGTTCCCTACGTTTGTTGGATTCATATTAAAGAGATGTTAAAAAATTCTAAGGATAGTTCTTTGGAGACTGGAAATTGAAATTAACTTAACTGACCCCATTATATTTTCTTAGCTAAGCTCTTAACCTTGTCTCACAGTTCTAATCTATTTAAAGTTTTAAAGTGAAAGTATTTTGGAACCATAATTTGTTAACTATGAATGGAATGGAAATGAGTACCTTCCTCATCAAGATTGGGAAAGGTGCTTTGTACTCAACTGCTCTGTTTCTCTTCCCTCATCCCAATAGTTGTGTGCACCCCGCTGATTGATCACGCTTTACTGTTTTCTTGATGCACGACATATTGGCTTATGAGTTGGTGAAAGTTGAAACAAATTTTGCGGATTGAAATTTTATAGAGAAAAGTGAGAGTGCTTTAAGAGATAAAGTTTAGAGAGATAAAGTGAAAATGAAAGTGAGTGAAAAAGTGAAGTTAAAAATGTAATTATAAGTGATTAGAGGGTAAAATGGTAAAAATTTAAAATGAAATTTGCACGTCTCTCATTTTTACCCTGCCATATACCATGATCGTGGCCTATAATTTTTCCACCAATTTTAATTTTTCCTTTTCTTTTCTCCTTCTCCACTTTCCAAAATCACTTTTTAACTCCTTGTGGCCCTTTCACCTCTTTTTGCTTACTTCATCAAGCAAAGAATTCATATCGATTTCCTTTGCCTTCTGATTTTATTTGAAAACAAAATATCCTAATTATGGAATTTAAACTTTCTCAAGACAATTTAGGAAAGTTAAAATTCCATGGGTTGCCTCCCATACAATGCTTCTTTTAACGTCAGTAGCTCGATGCTCTTCTTTTGCTCATGGTGCTTCAAATGAGTGGTACAATAGCAGTGCAATCATTAATCTAACAATTTGCACATAAGGTTCCATGCCCTTGATTCCACCTTCCTTGTGGCTTTCCTTCTTTTGCCTTCTTTTATGCAATCACTTGTTTCTAAAGGAACTCCCAGGATCTTAAATATCTTCCTATTTACCTCAAGGTTCGGGTTCTTTGACATTAATTAGAGGTAAAGAAGGATTATTATCTCTCTTTAACACTTTGAAAGTTATTTTCTACTTTCCTACCTTCAGAGTTAGTTCAACCCCATTAACATCAATGATTGAGCGAGCAATGGCTAAGAATGGTCGTCTAAGAACCATAGGGGTTTTCATATTTTCTCTAATATCCAATATATAGAAGTCTTTGGGAAAAGTAAAATTATCAATTTGTATGTGCACATGCTTAATGATTCCCTTCAGTTGATAGATTGTTTTGTCAGTCGTCTTTACTAACATCTTTGTGGGTTTTAACTATCTTAACCCCAATTTTTGACTAAAGATGTAGGGAACGATATTGATACTCGCTCCCAAATTTATGAATTCCCTATCTATATCGACTCTATTTATACTGCAAGGATTGTAAAAATCCCCTAGATCCTCTTTCTTCGGTGCTATGTTGGGGTTTTCTTCCACTTCGTGCTCCTTAACCTTCTTCTTCATCGATTCTGTTACTGTGAGCCTTGTTTGTAGATGTTTTGTTATCTCCTCACCCTTGTTTGACTCAACCTCCTCAGAATCCCTCATCACCCTACTTCACAATGATTTTTGTTGCGCTATAATAAGATGTTGTAATTTGGGTCGAGATTCCTTAATTGGCTCAATGTTGAGCTCACTCGGAAGAAGTTCCACAATTTTTGTCTTTTTCCCTTTATCTCCATTATCCTTTGCATGTTTTATCTCCTTCTCTTAGGTATAAGTGATGACCATGATCCTTTCCTTTAGGTTAGACTCAGTGTTGCTTGGAAGGCTTCCTATATTCTAAGTAGATATCACTTCAGCCAGTTGACCTACTTGGACCTCCAAATTATGTATTAAAAAGGCGTAGTTCTTGATAACTTGCTTGAATTTTCTTTCAAGCCTCTTATGTACATCCTCTGTGCCTCTAATCTTATCTAAAATCTTATCCAACTTAGATTTCATTGAGCTTTGTTTATCTTGTTGGAAGCCCGATTGTCCTTGAGGTCTAAACTGCCCTTTTACATTGTTCGATTAAGAGAAGTTGGTTTGATTCTTCCATCAAGGGTTGTAGGTGTTAGAGTAAGGATTGTTTCCCCCTCCTCATCTATATTAGGCTCCCATGTAGTTTACTTGCTTTGTATCACCTTCTTTCATCAAGAAACAGTCCACTGTGTCATGGTCTAATTGTTTACAGAGTTCATACTTGAGTTGTACGACCTTTATCAAAGTTTAGGATGAAGATTTCATGTTGTTGAGCTGTCAAGTTATCAATCTTTGCTCGCATTTCTATTATTTGATCAACAACTACAATTCCTTTCTCTTCATGGAATGTAGTAGTCTGTCTGCTCCGCTCATTCGTCCATAAATAGCTATTTCTCACCATCTCTTCAGTTAATTCTCCCACTTCATCTATTTTCTTCCTTATTAAAGATCCCCCTAAAGCTGCATCGATTGTGCCTCTCGTATGCGAGGTAACTCCATTATAGAATGTTTGCAACAAAAAATTCTCTAGGTACGTTGTGATGTGGGCATTTTTGTTGCAAAGCATTATATCGTTCCCATGCTTTGTAAATCAATTCCCCGTCACCTTATTGGAAGTTAATAATTTCCTTGATGATCTTAGTGGTCTTAGTCAGGGGAAAATATTTATCTAAAAAGACATAGACTTACTAATCCTAAGCAGTAACATTGACTGGGTTAAGGGAGTGATACTAAGCCTTTGCTCTATCTCTAAGGGTAAAGGGAAAGATCCTAATTCTAACCGCATCTTCCAACCTCTGATGTTACTTAAAGGTATCACAAATTTCTAAGAAGTCCACTATGTGTGTGTTGGGGTCTTCGTTTGCTAGTCTATAAAATTGTACATTCTGCTGAAGTATGTTCAGGAGAGCTGGTTTAATTTCAAATGATGTGGTTTATACAGGTGGCCTAGCCACTCCTTGGTTAGTCACATTGAGCCTTGGTCTTATACAATCCATAAGGGTCCTCTATTGTCATCTTTAGTTTAGTTCGTGGTCCAAATCCTGCTGCAATTTATTAGCCATTGTTATCTTTGTGATTTCTTCTTCTTCGTTCTGCCGAGCTTTCCTAATGGTTCATTCTAGTTGAGTGATATCTAAACCTAAAGTTTCAGTTGCATGACTCAAACTTCTCGTGGCTCCTGTATTCATGCAAGAGTAAGATTCAGATGTAGAAGATAAAAAACAAAAAATAAAAACAAAGAAAACTAACTTAACGCCTTAAATTGTAGAATTAAACTATCGCCTCCTCAACAATGACATCAAAAAATTAATCGTAGTTTTCTGATATGAGTAAGTTTTAATATTTAACCTCGATATTCTACAAGCATATGGTTCATTCACGTAGTACCTAAGGTGTCAATCCCACAAGGAGGGTTAATCTAATCCTAAATTATAAGGCTAAACTAATTGCAAAAATTTCAACTAAACTAAAACAATAACGTAATTCAATAAACTAATTCAACTAAAAAATTAACCATGAAATATTCACAAATCAACAAATTGCAATGTTCACACTAAGAATCAACTTAAGAAACTACCAATAGAGAGAAAGAAATTTTTTTTACCTCGTTTCAACACTAACCTAATTAATTATAAAATGTCAGATTATTGGTCCTCGACTATCTTAAGGTTGATTACTCTCTCTCGAGTTATAACCAAAAGACCTAAATTATAAACCTTAATTAGATTATGGAAAATTACAATTTCTCAATTCATAATTTATCCAAATCCTAATTAGATACGAAGTTTTCTACTAGACTACTGGAAAGCTATGTGAGATCTCTTGTCACATAATTACCGATTTGACTGACTCCTCATTCTTATTAAATTACCTAATTCTCTTTAGCCTAATTCAATCATTTTTCATCAGTTTACCCTCTTAATCTATTACCAATTTATGAAATTGCAGAAATTAATCACAATTAACCCAAATAACATAAGCAATCAAATTTTTATTGAATCAAAGATAAACACAACCCGAAGGTGAGTTTAGATAATCCTCAACATTTGTAAATCCTATCTCAAAAAGTATTCCAATTCTACACAAAAAAATGGAAATACATTGGAAAATAGATACAAATGGATGATGGAGGTAGTAACGACGATAAACCTTCTATTTTGGGAAGTACTTTATGTAGGCTTCTTCTCCACGTCTTTCTTCCTTTGTCTCTTTCTTGACCTCTTGAAGAACTCTCTCTAGGGTTTCATTGGTGGTGGCTGATGCTAGAGGCTCCTCTCTTCTTTTTTCTTGTTCTTTTTTTACTTGATGTGTTTGTGGCAGCCCTAAGGTTTTCTCGAGATTGAAAAGGTCCAAAAATCTCTCAAAACTTGACTTTTATATGTGTTTGTGCGTCTGCCCGATGTAGGTCACGATCGTGGGCCACTTGTAAACTTTCTGTCACGATCGTGGCATGCAGACCATGATCGTGGGCCAAGTCTGATGTTTTTGTCATAATCATAGGTTTTCTCCCTCGCTTATGTCATGATTGTGGCAGATGGGCCACAATTTTGGGCCACTATTTTGGTCTAAGTCTCTCTGAAACTTCACCGTTCTTCATTATTGACCCTGAAAAACTAACAAACACATCAAGGTACCTCAAAGACACAATTATTAAGCTCAATTGCTTGTAATAACCCATAAAAACAATTAAACACAAATAGTTCACAAACTAACACATTTCTATTGAAAATACGTACTAAACAATCGAATAAACAGACAAACACATATCAAACTATACCTTAAAATATGGTGCATTTCACACTTATCAGGAATTAAGGTTGGACAAATCGGAAAGGTAACGATGTCTGGATACCACCTGATCTGGGGAGCAGTGGATTCGGGATCCACATCTTCTTCCCCTTCTTCTTCTATTTCTCCCTCTTCCTTTTCTCTCTATATAGGGTTTCCAATAGTGGCTGAATGTAAAAATATCTTCTTTTCTCTCTTGTTGTTCTTTAAATAGTCCCTTATGTTTTAGGTAACCTAGGGCTTTTTTAGGGTTTGAAAAGTCCAAAAATTCCCTTGAGACGTGAAGTTCGTAAGTGTTTGCATATCAGCTAGACGTAGGCCCTGATCGTGGCTCACATCTGAGCCTTCTGTCACGATCGTGGTTTGTAGGCCTTGTTTCAACCAAAATGTCTTCCGAAACTCCTCTGTTTTTCGATACTGACCTTGAAACACTAGCAAATAGATCAAGTTACCTCAAAAACATAATATTTAAGCTCAAAAGCTTGTACTATTCCTTAAACCACTTAAAACACAAGTGATTAACAAACTAACACAATTCGAACCTAAACACACACTAAAAGATTGAATTAATGGATAAACACATATCAAACTATGCCCTGAAACACGATGCAATTTACACTTATTACATCCCCACACTTAAACATTTGCTTGTCCTTAAGTAAACAAAATAACAAACAACACAAATCACAAAACACACAATGCAATGATGAGACAATAGGTTTAACTTCATGAAGCAAATTTAACTCTAAACACAATTAATCAAGTTGTTCTAAATCATTAACATTCAAAATTTGTATCTAGGAGCTCTAGA
Source organism: Erythroxylum pedicellare (assembly GCA_027563575.1). Taxonomy (NCBI): domain Eukaryota; kingdom Viridiplantae; phylum Streptophyta; class Magnoliopsida; order Malpighiales; family Erythroxylaceae; genus Erythroxylum; species Erythroxylum pedicellare. The sequence goes on along the minus strand of JAOQMP010080456.1, from coordinate 8,669 downwards.
CTAAATATACATATTAATTGACCTCAAGTGTCAAGTTTATTCACCCTTTTCAGTTGTACGCACATATTAATAATTATTTGGTCAATAAAACTTTGTAACTAATCCTAAGTGTGTTTTCATAGAAATAGGCTACTTATAAGTTCGATAGGTTTTTGTTAAAAAACATTCTTGCTTTTGTTACTTTTTGTGGGCATAGACCTAGTCTTTTATACAGAGGCAAACATTAGTGATGAATATCAATCCAGTTACTTGACTAATTCGTGTTTTTATTAAGTTGATTGGTTGGAACATATTACAATCTTTTTTTGTGAAGGCATACATTTGTGATACGTGTCGATCTAGTTACTCAGCTACATCACGTTCTCAATTGGCTACTATCTCTATTTATAACTCAAAGGCCAGTGGAACAGATAATTATTTGAATTTGTAAATACCTTTCTTTTAATGCATACCTTGTTGGTTTAGCTGCTCATTTCATGAAAAAATACTAGCAAAGTTACTTAGTTGAAGGACCTAAAATTATGAATAAATGTGAGAACTTACAGGGTGATAAACTAACACTAAATCCTAATTAACTTGCATATTTAGTCAAAGAACCCAGATCACTGATTTCGCAAGCTAAAGTCTCTTTATAACCTAGTAGATTATGTTAAAAATTAAATCCATTTCTTTCCATCTAATCCATCAATACATTCACACAATTCACAATATGTAACCTAAACACACTAACATATCAATATGTAAAATTCTCATTCAAAGCAAAAGCCACAACTCTCGCCACAGTAGAACAACACATTTTCCTCAATGTGAGAAGGGTACATAAACACACCATGGAAATAAAACACAATATATGAAAAACAAGGAGAAAGTACTAACAAAAATGGAAAGAGAAGGGTTAGAACATGAACTCATCAAGGTGACTAAGGTGGGGATGATATCGGAGATAGAGACCCAATGCGCTTGACACTAAGCTAGGTTCCTTTTCTTATAATTGATTGAAAGAGAATAAGAGAGTTAGCAGTCTAACCATTCCACATCATTACAAGCTTATTTAATAATTTAAAACAAACCTAACTACATAACAATTTAAATCTAACTACTAAACATGCTAATTTAGGGTATTAGCTTGACCTTGCATCATTGGAAACTTAGCCGGGATCAATTATGAATAGCTTGCTTCTACCCTTTCCATTTAATATCAGCTTTGTAATCTGTAAGTAAGATAAAAAATACAAAATGATCATAAGGATAATATTGATAAAATTATGAAAACCAATTAAGCTCAGTAATGTCCTTTTGTCGAGCGAACTGTTAACAAAACATGGAATAACAAAACTCCCTGAATCTTCCATGGAATCCAACAATTTGCCCAATAAGAGGGTGACCTATTCTCTTCTTAGTTCTTCCTCATTCACCCTCATCTCCTCTTTTTCTTTAGCTTCCTGAACACAGATTTCCATAGCTTCTTCAAACTTGATGTCTATTGTTAACTGTTCTTCGTCCTCTTGTTCCTTCAAAGATTTGACCATATCAATTTTTTTGAATTTGTTGCCCTCCTCTGGATTCTTTAATACACCATTCATGTTGAATGCCACTTGGTCATCACTAATCCGAATGTTGAGGTTATCTTCATGGACGTTTAACCCAGTTTTTTTTAGTGTTCAAGCATGGTATACCAAGATCTAGGGAACAATAGGGAGGGTTATAGGGAGGGTTATCATTCTTTTCTTTGTCCTCTTTCTTCATTTCTTGGTCTTCTTCAAGAGGGGGTTCAACCTAATTTCCCATCGGTTTTTCTTACTCTTCCCTATTTCTAAGTATGATAGCCTCATATTGATCTCGTTGATGTAATTCCATATTGCTCAAAAAGTCTTTCACACTTCTCTTATAAAATTCACAGGAAAGTTGTCTCATTTGAATCTCCCGGTTGTGAATAAAAAAGCTATGATTTTTCGTTACTTGATCAAATTTTTCTTCCAATCTCTTCTAGGTCTCTTCCATACATGTGAGCTTATATAAGAATTTGTCCAACTTCGAATTCCATGAACTGTATTCATCTTGCTGAAATCCTAAAAAGTCATGATGTCTGATGGGAGTCCTTCCACTGTTAGATCAATAGAAATCTAGGTGGTTCTGCCACCCCAAAGTGCACATGTTTAAACAAAGATGATGATTTTCCCAAATAAATTGGGACTCATTGAAATTCTTAAGAGTCCTTTGCTCCCTACAATATATATCCTCTATGATTGTTCTTTCTTTCTCTTTTTGGCATTCAACTCTTGAAATTTCCCATTGTTGTCTAATGATATCCAAGTTGATGTGTTGTCTACTTTATACCCAACTTCTCTCTTTTTTTCTCTCTTTCTTTTCACAAAAGATGGTGAAAAAACCTTAGATTACAAGAATTAAACTAATATACACCTCGTTGGGAATGGCTCCAAAAACTTGATCATGTCGTTCGAGCTTTAAAATTTATAAGCCCTATAATATCGCAAGCGCATGGTTCGTGACTGTAGTATAAGAAATGTCGATCCCATGAGGAGGGGGACTAATCTAATTCTATGTTATCTAAGGCTAAGGGAAAGAATAAAAAGAAATAAAAAATGCACAAGTGAACATGGAAAGTAAATACGAGAAATTGATTCAAAAATTATAAAGCAAAAATTTCAACAAAATATAATAAAACTTAGCAATCACACAGGTCACAATGGAAATCCGTCAGGAGAGTTAATCAAGTTATGAAAGAAGGGAATTTACCTATCATTAATGCTAATCTAGCTACTTATGTGTTTAAAGGGCTTCGTTTTTAGACAGTCATAGGGTTGATTAGTCTCTCGAGTTATAACCATTAAACCCTAATTATAAACCCTAATCAAATTATGGAACTTATAATCTCTCAATTCACAAATTACCCACAAATCTAATTAGTTCAAAAACTCTGTAATAAACAATTGGGTCTCGCACAAGATCTCTCTCTATGAAATTATCGACCAGATTGATTAAATGGTCAATTAGATTGCCTAACTCTCATTAATCCAATCTAATCAATTTAATCTAGGTTATCCTCTCGGTTTGTTACCGAAATATGCCGAAGGAGAGTTAGAACATTATTAATAACTTGAAATCCATTCCTATACAATCCATTTCAACTTTATACATTTAAAAGAAAAGGAAATGAAGAGAAAATGGAACTTAGGTTGGACAAATCGAGAAGGCAGTTGCATCTGGATAACACCTGATCTGGTAGTAGTGGCGTCTGGATCAACTTCTTCTTCCACCTTCTTCCTCTTCTTCTTCTTCTCTCTCTCTCTTCTTTTTCTCTCCTTTTAGGGTTTACAAGGGTGGCTGAATGTAAAACTCTCTTCTTTTTCTCTCTTTTTGTCTTTAAATAACCTCTTATGTTTTGGGTAACTTTAAGCTTTTCTGGAGTCCGAAAGGTCTAAAAAGCTCCTTAAAAATGTAAAGTTCATAAATGTCTATGCATTTACCCAATGCGGTCCATGATCGTGTCTTACATCTGAGCCTTCTATCAAGATCGGGGCCCATTCTTGGAGCTTCTATCAGATAGGCCACAATCATGGCTTGTTGTTTGAGCTTGAATGTCTTTAGAAACTCATCCGTTCTTCGATATTGACCTAAAACAATATAACACACATCAAGGTACCTTTAAAATATAATTTGTAAGCTCAAAAGCTTGTACTAACCCCTTAAAGCACAAGTAGTTAATAAACTAACACGATTTGAACCTAATCACATACTAAAAGATTGAATTAATGGCTAAATACATATCAAACTATGCCTTAAAATACGATGCAATTTACACTCATCACTCTGGCCCATCGATCCCAAACCTTGCTAGACCAACAACCTCAAAAACATGGAAACAAGTTGTTGGTGATTCTTTCACTTCAAACATAACCTTCACACCACTTGTAGACATGGGTTGGTAAGCTCATTGTATGACCTGATGTTAAAGTCCAAAGGAAGGTATAAATAGCTATAAATCTATAATGGTTGGTTTTTTATTTGATCATTGGCCAGTTTTTCCATTGATAGCCTAATGGGAAAACAAACATTGGAAAACTAAAGGACTTACAAATGTTCTTCCATTATAAGATAAACTTGGTAGTCAATGTTAACTCTCATACTAGTGCTGGTGATGAAAAAAAATAAATAGAACAACTATGCACACCCCTTAAATGGATACTAATTCCAACCTCTTAAACTCTAATGTGCTACCAAACTCTGACTCAGATGTGACACTTCTTAACTCTTCTTTAATGGTTGAATCTTTCAAAATAGATGTTGAACCTGATTCTCCCAAAAGCACATCAATGGATGAGCAAATAGATATATAAAAAGAAATGCCTAGAACTGTTTCTAATGACATTTTTATAGCATAATCTGAAGGAAATCCTAGAGGAGCAAGGGTAGACGGTCCAAAAACACTTCTCTATAATATTTCTATTTTAACTTGGAATGTAAGAGGAATAAATTGTCCCTTCAAGCTTTCAACCTTAAGAGATTTTGTTATTAGAGAAAGACCTCTATAATATGTCTATTCTAACTGGTTTCAATGAGGCTTACAGGAAGAGGACATATTGTTTTTTTGAAGGGACAAGACAATTTTCTTGTATACAGGAATTGAAAATTATCAAATCTGAACTCAAAATATTGAACACATTGAAAAGGTCTACTGTTTCATTTGTTGCCTTCACCAGACTTGATCTTGAAAATATACAAAGCAATTTTGCCTCTTTTCCATCTGATCCAACACCATTGTTTAAGGAAAAAAAACTCTTTTTAAATACTTACAAGCTATGAAAAACCACTCTTCTTTTTTTCAACAGAGAGCTTGAATTAACTGGCTCAAGGATGGGGACAGTTGCTCTAGTTTCTTTTTCAATACAATCCTAACAAGGCAAAATCACATCAAACTATACTCGATCACCTCTACTGATGGAATATTTCTACAGAGGTCCCAGGAAATTCAAAGAGAAGCTATCAAAATTTTCACCTCTCTTCTTGGTACCCCTAGCTCTTATATTGTCTCTCTAGTAGATTTTCAAAAACTTAACCTGCCCTAAATATCCCATCTAGACATTGCTAATTTAACCAAACCAGTCGAGGATAATGAGATAGAGAATGTCGTTTTTGGTATGAACTCTAGGGAAGCCCTAAGGCCAGATGAATATATTGTTCTGAGCTAAAGGAGTATAAAATATCAATTTCATTGGGGCCAAAAGCATCCAAGATCCTTTTATATTTATGACCATATTGATTAGTGAGGATTTTCACCCTTTTTTCAAAAATGACAAGTTCCTATACTTGCTTTCGACCAACTTGGTTTTTAACCAGCCTACTATATATGGTTACGTGATATTGATATAATCAAGCAATGAATTCTATCTAATAAGGCTATTACGACATCTTATGTTCCATCTGAAAAAAGATATCAGTTGGAGTTTGAGGAATCTTTTTTTCTTCCTACCTAATTTCCTTTTGGATACCCTTTTGAATTATGTGCTTTCCTACCAAGCTACTATTTATTTTCTTGATTGGTGTTGATAACTTCCTTGGCTATGCTAAGGTTTGTCATTTCTTCTAAAGGAACTAGGTGATGTTGTGATTGTACGGGCCATCTTTACATCCATATCTAGTAATTTAAATTGCTTCTTATTATACTTTTTTTATATTACTAGAAGTTTATGGGATTCCAAATAGGGCTATATGTTCACTAGGATTATTTTCAAAGTTATTTTTCTCTCCTACATCCAAGTTTAAGGACCTGTCTTATTGCTTATTCTCTTCATTTAGCTAAGGTGCAATATCTTTGATTGTATTTATTTTGGCCATCTCATCAAAGAACCTATCTCAAATTTACAACTTGTAGGTCTCTAGCATTCATTCCTTTTGTAATTTTTTTGGTCTCCATGAGTAGTATACATTCACCGGGCAATATAGTGAATGTTTTCTAAAAAGGTACATGTTTTCACAAATTATGTTCAACAGAGAGCAAGGATTGATAGTTGAAAATGAAGGCTTCTTACCTATGAAAATATCAATACATATAGCATTTCATTTCTAGGCTCCTTCCTAAGAACCTACGGGGGAAAGGGCAATAATAAACTTGCCATTGGATTAGAGGACAATATTGGAGCTTAGTGATTGGGAAACAATCCATTAATACTTGTGACCGGGATTTTCTGATAGGTTGATCTTAAGGAGAAGTTCTACTACATGAGGAAGAAGGCCTGATAAGATCAATACCTTAGGTTAAAATGAGGGATAGGGCTCCATACTTAGTAAGTTTAGGGATTTTTGATGACTACGGGAAGGAGTTGTTAGTGGAAAGAGTAGAACAAGGAGGATCAGTGAGTAAGGTTTGGGCAATGAAACGGAAGGGTGGGAAATTTTCTAGGGTCAAGTATGGTGAAGACATGTTTCTATAAGTGGCATTAATAAATGAATAAAGAAAGTAGAACAGAAATTAGTGTAAGAAGTAGAAGGTTATGGCTTGAAGAAGGATGGTAAGCAAATTAAAGGGGAATAAAGGGAGCACTAGTTTTATTAAACGATGGCTATCCAAGTTTCATTCATTGGAGAATATTTTGATTAACAATACCTTGCTACGTAAGTTTCATGCATCGGAGAATATATTGCCTGTGTTAAAGAGAGCTGGTGGGTCAGTCCAAGAGACCGTCAAACTTACTGACCAATCAAATGTGCGTCATTCCCACCTAGTACATCATGTATATAAAAAGTCAAATTATCGAACACTTAATAGATAAAGTACCTTCTAAAGTAAAAGCCCATCGTTATGTCCTTTGTAATGAAGGATTAGTATATAACCCTTCGGCAACACGCTGAGAATCTGACGGCGACAGGCAGCTATATACTAGACATGAAGTGCCTTCATTTCATATTGTTTTATGTTGTTGATCATTTCTGTAAAACTTTAGCTAGATTGCTTTACTCATTCCATTCACATTTTTGTTTCATCTTATCTTCTTCCCGCTAAGCACATGGCGTAAGTTTCCTTCTTCATGAATTTTGTAGATCAACTGAATTTTAGTTGGCTGGTATGCTGAATTAACTGAATTTTAGTTGTCTTATAATGAGAGCTATGAACTGTTGATTTGCTGACGCTGATGTTCTGAGGCCTTAATGTCTTTGCAAGTGCTAACTCGTTTTCATCCATATGGACGTGCAGACTAGACAAAATGGGGAAGACAATTAGCTTGTATGGATTTTCTTCAGTTGAATCACCAGAGGTAATAAAAGATTTCCTGGAGGAATACACAGGCGAAGGATCTGTTTATGCTGTGGAAGTGTGTCAACCTAAAAAAGAAGACTCAAGAACACGTGCCATGGTTCAATTCACGGACTTGGAAGCTGCTGAGATTGTCAAACGTTTAGCAGAAAGTGGTCTATGGTATAAGAATTCTTATCTGAAATCCCGGGATTTGGATCGAGATATTGTTTCAGGGACAAAGAGCTTTCTTCAATGTAAGAACAATATTGTGTTGAACTTGGGATGCCAGACTTCAAAGGAAAAGATTTCTGTCCTGTGGACGCACGAAAATGTGTCTGTCAACTTTGGGTTTGGACTCAGAACATTCTACTTCTTTCTGTCATATCTTTCCACAAATTACAAGCTCGAACTGTCCTATGAGAACATTTGGAAGGTTGAGCTACGTTTCCCTCCTCAAGGTGAACTTAGTGATCTTTCTTGTCGTCAGCCGAAAAAGTTTCTGCTCATACAGGTTTGCAGTCTGAAAATTTTCTATAAATTGTCCTCATTCAATCAAGAAAATGAAATGTACAAGTACTTGCTGTTCTTGCAGTTAGTCATTTAACATCTCAACAAAGTCATCTTCTATTCTTGTATTGATATCTCTTTATAAGATTTTGCCTTTCCTGTCCTTTGATTAAGGTAATTCCATTTTAGTTGTATTTACTTGAAAACAAACTTTGCATGTTCAGAAAATGCTATTTAAAAGGAGGGTGAAGAATACTCTGTAGTTCTTTTACTTCTTTGTCATGATTTCATTATATCAAAATTGCATATTTGAAGTAGATGATGCTCAAATTTCTCTCTCTCTTCACTGTATGGATGAGTTCAGAGCTATTAAAATTGCACAGTTGCTTTAATATGCGAAGCTCAACGGAAAAAATATAAGCATTGTTCTACTTCTTGCTAGTTAATTGGTGCTCCTAAGATCTTCAAGCAAGACACTCCTGCTCTCAGCTACTTTAAGGAGGCTGTTGATAACCACTGGACCCGCGAAGTTGATTTTACTCCCTCTTGCTGCATTGGACAATCTTCTGTTATGTGCTTGGAGATACCACCAGGACAAGAACTTCCAAATTTCGGAGACAATTTGTTCTTTTATAAAGAAAGCGGAGGCCAGTTCACCTTAGAGAAAGGCTCGACCTTTTCTTGTAACTCCAATCTTGTTCCCATCGTGGATGCTCCTGAAGGATTTGAGTTGCCTTACAAAATCTTGTTTAAAGTCAATGCATTGGTGCAGCAGGGTTTCCTCCCGGGCGCAGCACTTGATGCTTCTTTCTTTCGATTAGTTGATCCACGTAAAATAAATGCTGCATATATAGAAGATGCTCTTGACAAACTCTCTCATCAGAAAGAGTGCTGCTATGATCCTACA
>JAOQMP010080404.1:0-18346 GCA_027563575.1 Erythroxylum pedicellare | reverse complement strand
CATTTGGAGGTCGGATGACAAAGTTATGGCTGAAAGAATCAAACAAGGTTTTGTCCTAAATCATATTGAACCTGTTTTACAATTAGCATAGCTCTCTCTAGAGATATCGGATTGAGATCATCTTAGGACGGTTTCAAAGAGGACTTTAATATCTACATCTTTCATGAATACATTGAGACAAATTCTATCACCTAAAGGGTCAAAGATGGAGTAGACGATAGCATCAGATGAATAGTGTACAAAATAAGAAGTTTTGGTCACATAAACAGAAAACAGACGAGGCAAGAAGCAGAAAAAGCGAAAAAGTAGACAAAGCAATAAACAGACGAAGCCAAAAAGTAGACAAAGTAATAAGCAGGCGAAGCTAAAAGGGTAGACAAAACAAAAGTCAACTTAAGACGATGGAACTTTTAAGAAGAAGTGGAGTCAACTTAAGACGAAGCAAAGTCAACTTAAGAAGATGCAACTCTTAAAACAAAGCAAAGTTAACTTAAGACGAAAAAAAGTTAACTTAAGAAGATGAAACTCTTAAGATGAAGCGGAGTCAAGTTAAGACGAAGCAAAGTCAACTTAAGACGATGCATCTCTTAAGATGAAGTGGAGTCAACTTAAGAAAGAAGCAAAGTCAACTTAAGATGATGCAACTCTTAAGACGAAGCGGAGTCAATTTAAGATGAAGTAAAGTCAAATCCATCCTGCATTATAGTTATTACAAACCATTGCACAAAATACAAATATGTCTCATAATTTTAAATACAACTCAAAAAATTATACAAAACATCTTCTAAAATGTAACACATTCTTCTTTGGCCACTGTGGTTATCTCAGCCTTAATCCTTTTTATCAAGACCTACATAGAGGAAAAAAAACCACCGTGCTAAGCATATAGCTTAGTGGGGAATAACTAAACATGATACAAGATGGCAACTGCTTCTAACAATCGTCTAGCATTTATAAGAAAATGAATCATGGCTTATCATAAGCAATCTTTAATTATTCAAATCCGAGAGTAATCAGAATAATAATTGCATCAAAACATAACATAAATGCATAAGAACTAAGTATACTTACATCAAAATAGAATATAAAAGTATCAAAACAAGATATGCTTGTTCAAGAGAAGAACTAATATCAAAACATATACAGAATTACATCTTAATCCTTTTTACAGATGTGGGTAATGGGAAGAGAACAAAAGATACCTATGATTGCTATCTATAGAAATAGAAGAGACTTAAGTCTCTAAAATATAAGACACTTTAGTGTCTAAGTACAGAAGTAGCTGCAGACCCTTCTAGATATGCCTATTTACCTACAACTAGAACTTGGCAAGTTTAAAGTAACACATATCATATTTTAGAATCACATGTAAGAGAAATAATGCATAACCTAAGAATTTATTTCCTTATGCTCAAATTGAATACACTCTTTCACACATGAACAACTTAATATGCCTTATGAATTTAAGCATTTATAACAATGCATCAATAATAGCATCAAGTAATTACACATCAGATATGTTCAAACAAATTCCCAATTCTCAAACATTCATAAATAATTCACATTGCTTAAATCCTTTGGATCACATTTGTGTTCATAAGAACTCATTCATCCCCTGAACAATTCAAATATTCTAAAATTCGATACATTTATATCAAACATTCCATTCCTTAAGTTATCACCTCAATTAACATTCCAAAACTTATTCAACCTTTAACCAATTAATCCACCATCAAACTAGATTCATTTCAAACCTTAATTAAGTTCAAATATACCATTGTAAAGTGTCTTAACCTTATGTGGTTCAACAATTACTCAAAACCAAAATTTTCTCATTTTAAAGCATTTCCTGTGACCGTGGGAAAGAGATAATGTAGGTCCCACGATCGTGGGATAAGTGAACCAAAGGTTCACTATCCAATTGACTTCGATTTGTTTCCAGATTTTATCACCTTCATACTCAATTCCATATACCTTCATCATAGTCCATTAATTACACCTCAATTCTTCCTTAATTATTCTTCAATTCCTAATCAAATTCACATCCAATTCCAATTCAAAACCATTCATTTGGTAGCTCACAAACCATTGTCTTTCATGCTTCAAAAACCAAAATAGAATCTATCTTACAAACATCATTTTCCAAAACTCATTTTATCATAAACACGATACATATTCTATCCCAATTCAAACATCATAGAATTTGTATTATCATATGCCATCAAGAGTAGAATTCCACTTAGTTGTTTAACTTAAACTCCTACTTAAATGAACAAGCCAATCTAGCCTTCCATGTAATAAGCATAGTTCTAAGATCAAGGTGGAAGTAGGATGATCTTAACACTAGGAAGACAACAACATAGAAGATAGCATAATGTAGCTTTCTTGATGCAGAAATTTGATGTGGTAATTAAACATAAATGTAACCAAGAACATAGGGAAGTGAGGGCATGATATTTTGGTGGTGAGAGGAATGGTATAGAAAGAAGGCGGTAGAAACAAATGGAATGACAGATGATTATGAACTTGCCTAAATCCTTAGATGCAAGGTGTCCTTGTTTTAAAAAGTACACATGTCATACTTAGAAGTGAGCTACTTGTCCTCTTATCATGTTACCAAATGTAATTTAACTTTACTGCCATTTGTCTCTTATTTACTTACGCCATATGTCACTCAATGTATAAGCTTAATCATCCACACTTTCTATGTATCAACTTACCTTGCCACTTAACATTTCTCCTAGTCCAAATGTATGTATTAATTCATCAATTTTCTAATGGTAACAATTAATTCCAAAATACTAATTATAATCCATCAAACCAAAATTCAAGACTTAAGCAATACACAATCAAATCATAATCATTAACTCCTATCACATATACTTTCACAGACACATAACGTTCCTACTAGGGTGTAATCTGGGGCCTCATAACATATATTGAAAAATCATTATTATGCTATAATTTCCTTACTCTTTATAGATTCAAGTAGAAAAAGAAGTTTAGATTAGACATTTTATTCTGCTATGTGTTTGGTCTTACACATATTAGTGCCTTTTTTCCCAACATTAAAGTATCAAAGATTATGATTGAATATTTGTGATATTTCTATTAAAACGATGAGGCAAATATTACTAAAATAATTGTTTAAATGATATTAATTACCATATTAGAAAGGCATAAGGAAAGATCTTTTATCTTTAAAGAATATATAATTGCCTATGTTTGCTACTCAAAAGCCCTAATCTATGTCAAATGAGAATTAAGAATTTGAACATTAGCGAGTTTGTAACAATATTAGATAATAGGTGGAAGAAAATATTTTAAAACATATTATTAATGACACAAATCCTAGAAATTTATGGGACAAGATTGAGACAATTTTTTCTTTAAAGAGCAAAACTAATAAGTTGTTCTTGATTAAGTAATTGATGAATTTAATATATAAAGAATCATTCCTATTTTAAATCATTCAAATAATTTTTAAAGTGTTCTTAGTCAATTGCCTAGAATTTGTATAAACTTTGATGATGAGATATAGGGACTTTGGTTACTTAATGCTGTGCCAGATTCTTAGGAAAGATTTTTTGTTTCTTTGATCAATTATGCTCCTAGTGTTATGCTGACTGAATATGTTAAAGTGATGTTTTGATTGAATAAGTAAGAAGAAGATCTTAAGGTTCATCTTCTTCATCATCATAGTCAGATGGTCAAATTACCAAAGAGAGGGGAGAAGTAAAACCAAAGGTTAGAAAGGTAAAGAGAAAAATATAAGCAAGTTAAGGTCCAATTATAAGATCTTTGTTTATGACCACTTTGGTAAAGCATGAAATATCAAGAAGTACTATTTCAAGCTAAAAAAAGGAGATGAAAAGTGAAAGAAAGATGGTGAAAATGAGATTTATGTTTCTCCTATTTGAGATGGCAATTTTCTTATTGATTATGATGAAAATTACATTAATTTAGTGTGCCATGATATTAGTTAGGTTATAGACACTAGTGCTTCTTATCATGTCACTCCAAGGAAGGAGTTCTTCACTTCTTATACTTGTTACATTTAGTATGGAGATTGATATGGGAACTATTTGCTTAGACACTAATAATTTTTCAAAGTTAGTTCTTAGATATATTGAATACTCACTTACATTTAATTGAATTTAATATCTATAAGAAATCTTAATTTTGCAATATCGTCAATGATGGATAGTTGAAGCTTACTAAAGGTTCATTGCTTATATTTTAAGGTAAAAAATCCTTTAACTTGTACATGATACAAGGTTCTATTTTAGATTATTTGTTGAATATGGAAAAGAGAGATACTTTATCAAAATTATGGTATAAAAGACTTTCATATGAGTGTGAAAGGGGTTGATTGTTTATTCAAGAAAAAAATTGCTTCTTAAGCTTAAGGAAGCTAGGTTAGACAAGTTTGTTCATTGTTTGGTTGGGAATTAAGGAAGTGTTTCTTTTTAGAGTTATCCTCCCTTTAGAAAGTCAAATTTGTTGAAAATTTTACACTTTAATGTTTGTGGTCCTTTTAAGGTGAAGTCACATGGTAATGGATTGGTTTAATTCTATATCAATATTAATTTTACTGTAAGTGCAAGATGTAGTTGTAGCTAGTAACGGTAAGTAAGGGTTGATCCCAATAATAAAATAATTACTTATAATTACGTTTCTCCTATTATCCAGCCTAAGGATTGATTTTGGGTTTTATTTAGTAAAATTCAAAATTAAATAATTAAAATAAAGGAGGCAAAAATATTGAACACAAAGACTAAAAAAGTCACTTAGAAAACACTCAATATTAAGGATTAGTGTCTAGGTTATGAATTCCCCTAAAATCTTAAATAATTGAAATTTTATTATGCAATTGTTTTATTGACTATTGAACCATGAAGATTTTTATCTTATGCTAATAACTCACTTAAGACTACTAATAACTAATCTTATAATTATCAATTGATATTGTTTAGGTTAAAGGTACTAAGATTGCTTTACCGATTTATGAATTTTTCTATTAGGTTTGACTTTAATCTAGAGGATTTGTGTTGACCTATCTCTAAGTTTGTATTCAATTCCTTTCAATTACTTGACATCTATCTATACACAAGATTTCTCAATCTCTGTGTTATGAAATTAGATAATCTATTAATATTATGAATCTACTAGAACATACATTAAACACATACAATAGATCAATTATAACAATGGCATTAGATAAAAGATTCAAAACTTGTTATAGCACAAATTAGGTTTCATCTCATCTATATGCTAAAGATGTTTAGTTACATATAATAGAAAACAAAATCAAACATAAACTGCCATAAAAGTGAACATAAATAAATAGTTCATAATTCTAAATCTCCCTTTCTCTTCTGTCGAATGTTCTTGCATTTTTTATGATAATGTTGTAATTTATTGGATCTTTTGATGATTTCTTCATGTTTCCACTTGTTTTGATCAACATAGTCCCTTTTCAACGTTCTCCACATTTAAAATTGTCTTAAAAAGTCTGCTACTCCAATTTGCCTCTACTCATGCCCTTTTATAGTGATTTCTTCTATGACATACACGATTTTATACACAGAATATGTATCTATAAAAATACTAAAAATTGTGACTTTACATATTTTGGGAGATTACACTGCTATATACATGACCATGTATCTCCTAATTGGTTCAAATCTTTATTTTATGTCACGATTTCACCCAAATTCCTCTCCTTTTAGTCCATGAAGGCAATTATAACCTATAAATGCACTTGAAGTGAATTAAGTAGCAAATATATAATAAAATTACAAAATATCAAGCAAAATACATCAACTATAGTTGTATAAATATAGTCAAATATGCATCTATCAAGCATCCCCACACTTAAGCTTTTAGCTTGTCCTTAAGCAAATCATACTCAAAATTATAAATTTCACAACATTCATCTATCATTAATCTTGATCTGTCTATTCATACTATAAATCACCATGTCATATTAATCAAATTAACATACAATTAGAATAAAATTGTCCTAAAATGAAGTTCCTAAATCTATATTAATAGTAATCACATCAATAATTACATTGAAATCAAAAGCATAAACCTTTACATCCTCATTAATATTTCACTTAACGCACTCAAGTTTAGGGTGAAAAGTATCAAATTCTTAATCAATGCATAAAAAAAAATCTTATCATATTCTTACAATATTATAACTTCACCACTTATTTATAAATCAGAAAAAATGAAAAGATCTTTATACAAGTTATCATGGGGTTTATGTACGATATGGTTTGAATAATAAAAATGATTAAATTAAAGGGAATTTACACAAGAGAAATTACAAAAAACTTGTTTATAGATATAAATAGGTCCTTTTATTGCATCCCCATTGGTGCTATATGTACTTTTTTCTTTTCTTTTTCTATGCTTTTTTAATCATAAAACAATTTTGTGAGCATTTAGTACCACAATTAAAGAAATAATGGACCTTCCAAGATTTTCAAGTTTTAAACAAGCGTGTAATACAAATAACCTTCAAGGTCTAAAATAATAAAAATGCTTCAAAGAAAAACAGGATAAAGGTTAATAATTGGGTATAAATATTTGAAAAAGACCAGGGCTTAACTTGGTTATTCTTAAAGATAAATTTAAGGTAAGGTATTTTTCAAAGAAATATGCTAAATCTAATTGTTGAATCTAAATGCCTTATCACTTCAATGATTCTAATTTAACAAATATGGTCTCATTATATATAATAAAATTAAGTTCTAGAATTATTCAACTGTGCAAGATAACACGTATGAAATAATTAAATAAGCTTAAAAATTTTGAAAATTTCTCTTTTAGGCTCAAAAGCTCATGACAGAGAAAAGGATTGGGTATATATGTGTAAATAGTATGCAATTTGCACTCAATTTGATATATTAATGAATGCTAAAAATATAACTTATAAAAGCAATTTCAGTTTAACTATCATCCTTTTGTATACTAATTCAAATCAATATTTAATAATGAAATAAAGTATTTATAGACAGATGTCAACTAATTCAGGATATTAGTTAACAAAATTTAATAACCAAGATTATAATAAGCATAAGAAAATCGTTAAAATCGTTAACCCCTTCCCCATACTTAAAGTTGTGCATTTTCCTCAATGTATTTAATATAAGCATATAAAATAACTAAGAAGGTAAGTGGTACTTTCCTGAATAAGATGATTTCTGATTCTGATTCATCCAATATTAGACTAACATCCTTGCAAAATAGAAAGAAAGGGGGGGATAAAAACAATAACAAAAAAAATTAACACAAAATATGAAAATAAAAATAACGTGAAATTTAAAATTAAGCTATCCTAATTCGTAGGTTACCTCCCATGTAGTGCTTTCTTAATGTCGTTAGCTCCACATACCCTACATGTTACCATCATCTTGGATCTATAATCAGTGGCTTAATTCCACCTATTTCTCTATATAATGTTTTAGTATCCTTTAAATAAGACACCTGTTGCAAGATAATAATAATTTATCAAATTAAGAAATCCTAGTGATTGCATTAATGCTCTATTCAATGACAAACTCTTAATAAAATAATGGATAAGAAGACTTCTTGAATCTTCTATTGATGCAAGCAATTTGTCTTAGACGAAGTGGAAACCCTCCGTAATTAAGGTGACTACTAATGATTTATCTATAGTTTCCTTATATATTTCCTCCTTTAGTTCTTCCTCAACTACCTTTGTCCACTCTTCTTATTTCTTTTCTTGGACAAAGGATTATGACTTGTCTTCTTCAATTATCTCCTACCACTCCTTTTCTTCCTCTTTTTAGATGGAGGTTTCTTCATCTTCTTCTTCCGGAAGCTCTTTTTAGAATGTCACTCCCTTCATGATGCCAAACCTTGTCTTTTCTTCACTCTACTGCATTGATAAGCTCAAATAATATTTTGTGTTATGCTAAAGATATTCAAGAGAAGAACATCTTTCCTTTAATTCGCATTGGCTACCTTTCATTTTGGCCAAGAGTTCCATTATTTTCTTTGTAATACTCTTTTCCTCCTTTTCTTCTTATTCTTTTTCTTGAAGCTCTTTTCACTATTAAGGGTGATTTCCATTCCACATTTTATAGGATCTTATGACTTACTAGTACTAGGAAAACTCCCTTATAGTTTTTCAAATAATATCTTTACCAACTGGTTAACCCTTCACCATATTATATATACGAGCCTCTATTCTCTGATACCTTAGGTTTAATTCTTGAATAAAATCAGGTATCATTTCATCTATAGTTGGCTTGTTAACTTAGGGTGCTTGGTGGTGTAATATTTAGCTGGAGTGTAGTCATTCCATCCGGTAAGAATAAGAGTTACTTCACCCTAAATTATAATATTTTCATATGATGCACCTTGAGGTTGGTTGTATATGCTTGGTTGCTCCCACATATACGTTAGTGCTCGTCATTCACAATTGTAATGGTTACTCCCAAAAATGTCACAACATGACATGGGTGTCAGTTGAGCCTCCAAAAACATGTATAGAAACCACTCTTTACTATATGGTGATGTTATGTATTGCGATGACATATCATGGCTCCCATAAAAGTGTTGTCCACTCTATCCTTCCATTGTGAGTTATGATGATGACATTAAACCTTAATTCATAAAATAAAGCATAAGCACACTATTAATATAGAGAAGTTCAAAAGGTAATTAAATGAATAAGCCAAGAATACAACAAGATATAATAAAATAAATACAAAAAATAGTGACTATAGTAACAACATCCAGGTATTCCTAATATCAATGTTCATGGCAACATTTAAAAAAACTTGATTAGTTTATTTTTATACCAATATTAATTTTATCACATGTGCACAACATAGTTGTAGCTCGTACCAATAAATATGGGTCGATCCCATAAAGATAGTGATTACCTTTCTCCTATTATCTAGCTTAAAGATTGATTTTGGATTTTAATAAAGAAAATTAAAATTTAAACAACTAAAATAAAGTAGGCAACAATATTTAACATAGAGATGAAAGAAGTCACTTAGATAACAATCAATATCAAGAATTAGTGTCTAGGTTATGAATCCCCCTAAAACCCTTAAATATTGACCTTTTATTATGCAATTATTTTATTGACTATTGGATCATAAAAATCCTATCTTATGCTAACAACTAACTTGAGATTACTAACAACTAACCTTAAAATTATCAATCAATATTATTCAGGTTAAAGGTACTAAGACTACTTTTCTGATTTGTGAATTTAGCTATTAGGTTTGACCTTAATACAAAGAATTTAAGTTGACCTATAATCAACTCCTCTCAATATTGGTAGATCTATCTATACATAAGATTTCTTAATCTCTATGTTAGATATCATATTATGTACTAATATTTTAGATATATTAAAACATATATTAAATGCATAATGGAATCACAATAGATCAATTAAAACAATGACATTAGATAAAACAATCAAAACATGTCATAGCACAAACTAGGGTTTATCTCACCTAGACATTAAGGATGTTTAGTTACATAAAATAGAAAATGAAATCAATTATAAACTCTAACAAAAACAAATATAAAACAAAGAGTTCATAATTCTAAACATTCATTTCTCTTCTATCAAATGTTCTTTCATGTTTGAGATTAATGTTGTAATATATTAGATCTTTTGACGATTTCTTCATACTTTCCACTTCTTTGGATCAAGTTCGTCATTTCTGGATGTTCTCCATATCTAGAATTGCCTTTAAAAGTTTGATCCTCTAATTTGTCTATACTTACATCCTTTTATAACAATTTCTAGGTTTTTTGGGATGTACATGGTCTTATACAAAGTCGTGTATGAAATTGTTTATCATTAAACACAATTAAAATCATGACTTTACACATTTGAGAGACTTACATGATGATACAAATGGTTATGTATCTCCTAATTGCTTCAAATCTTTGTTTCATGCCACGATTTCACCTTAATTCGTCTCCTTTTGGTCCATAAAGGCAATTATAACCTATAAATGCACTTGAAGCAAATCAAGTACCAAATATATAATAAACTTACAAAATATCAAGTAAAATACATCATATATGGGTGTATATATATAGTGAAATATGCATCTATCAGTAATGCACTTTATTTTGCCACATTTACTAGTGCTCATTATAGGAGGCTTTGGGCTTATGCTTTGAATACCAAATATTAGGTTCTTGAGAAATTAAAAGAATTTTAAACATTGGTTGAAAGATAAACATACAAGAAATTGAAATGCATTTATAGTGATAATAGTGGTGAAGTGTGGACCTTTTGATGACTATTATAGAGAGCAAGGAATTAGAAATTAGCAAACTCCTTCTATGATTCCTAAATTGATTTTTTAGTGGTGAAAATGAATAACAATTTAGAGGAGATGGTTAAATGCTCACTTGTAGAAGCAAAGTTGATAAATTCCTTTAGGGTAGAATGACAAAGTAATGTATTAATGTACATAAAATGTACATATATTTCACTAGTATATTGCTTTATTTTATAACTAAATTGCCTTAGTTTAATGGATTAATGTTATGTTTTATGGAATTGTTGAAGATGTTGTTTTGGGTTAAGCTTAGCCAAGAGTTTAAGGAAATTATAAGTGAAAATATGAATAAAAATTAGCTTTAAAAAACAAGAATCAAAGTATTAGGTAATGGAACCAAATTATTAGGAACAAAAGAAGTTGAAGTAGACATGTCATTCCATAAAGGAAAGGCTCGGTTAGAAATAGAATGTTCACTAGACATGTGTTGAACATTAGCAGGTGGAATATATACATTGGTATTAAAAGTAAAAGGTAAATCAAGAAGTGGAATACTATTAGAGTCATTAGATATGATCCTAAAAGGATAAATTTGTTCATAAAAAACATATATAGAAATGAACATTGTATTAGTTTAAAGATTATAAAGCTTGTAAGTTATGTGACCAGAAAAATAATTTTTAAAAATGAATTAGAAAGCTCTGGACTTAAACTTATCTTTGTTAGGATTGGCATTTGATGTGAATCATAGTTAACCAGATCTTTTCAAAAACTAATAATTGGGTTTTCTTTTTCAAAAGATTGCCAATTTGGTAAAGAAGTAGGAAGTTGATTTATAATGTAAGTCATTGTAAGAATGGCACCACTCCATAAACATTTAGGCAAATAAGATTGAAACAGATTGGCATAAGCTACCTACAACAAATGCCTATGCTTGAGCTCCACAACTCGATTTTATTGAGGAGAGTAGACATAAGTCTTTTGATGCAAGATTCAAAGAAAATTGAAAAGAGTTTTACAAGTTTGATTAACGATCTCAAAACCATTGTTTGTATGAACACTTTAACTAAAATTTGGAAATGAGTCATAACCATTTGGAAAATTTTTCTTAATAACGTTTGGTGTTTGAGTCTTATATTTCAGCAAATAAGTCTTAAGCATTTTAGCTAATTCATTAACTATAGTGAGAACATATTGTGATCCACTATAGGATTACTATTTATAAGGGCCCTAAATGTCCTTGCGTTGTAAATCAAAACAAACAGTTGTGTTGATAGTGCTGCAAGGAAAAATAAGTTGACTTTGTTTATGAAAAATGTCATAAGGTTGATCAGAAACAACAATATCCATTGAAATACATAAGAAATTCAATTATTTAAAAACAGCGGAAGAGGGATGGCCCAATCTTTGGTGACATATATCAATAATACCCACTTGAACAATGAATTGACAAATTATAAGAATTATTAAAAATCAATGTTAGAGAAGTGCCCTAAAGGCAATCACCTTTAACACCTATTATATAAATCATTTTATTATTAATAAAGACATTTTTCATTATTTCAATGTTCAAACATTTATGGATTTGATGTTGATCTTAAATTGATTTAATGAAGTCATTGATATAAAACAGTTCATGGAGGAAATCATGATAATGAGATTCTTATCATGTGTAATTATGTTAGTATCTAAACTTTCCCTAGTCATAGGATTAATAAGATGAGATATCATTAATCCGGATAGATTAGCACATGTTATACTCCTTGATTGGATCAAGCAGTAGCTCTCATAAGCTGTAGATATGAGTTGTTTAGAGTAAACATATGGATGCTTACTAAGGGTAGTAAGTACATTAGATTGACCTACTATTAGACAATTATATGGATATTCTATTCCAGTGTCGATGATAGTCTCATCACAGTAATGGTGTAAGTATCCTTTGACTTGAGGTGCTCAAGGATATCTTGGATATTGATCCTATGCTTTGACTCCATTAATTGGTGCCTTTCAGGGGTTACTCATAGGGTGGTGATTGGGTACAGCTTGAGCTATTTGGAGCTAATTTGGTAGTAAATAAAGGATTCATCACTCTTGGTAGAAGGAGATGATACCCTCAGGGTCATTACTCAGGAGTCTCTGGCCAGAGCAGATATGTGTCATGAAGAGAGTCTTCAATGATACATAGAGTAATGAGATCCTCAGGCAAGATCTAATATCACTTAGACTTAGATGTGAGATAGTCAATCTAGTAGGAATTGACACTTTGACCATACTCTGAACCAAGTAGGGTATAGATGGTAAAAGGAAGAATTGCATAGCAACATTGCATATGGAAGGGTTCGAAGTCAAACAACTGACTTTTCGGTCAATTGGGGGTCGTATTACTAGACATCTCTTTTGACTTACTTGAATTAAGTGTTAATTCAAGTGGCTAGCATAAATAGGAACCTAATGGGTCACACATATAAGAGATCTGAAGGATGAATAAAATGGTGTTGAATAGTGATTGAAGATATGACAGAGTATTTTAGGATTGTATCGTGATATGAACACGGCAGAAAATGTTACATGGAATGGATTAGAAACAAGTATTGTTGGTTGCCAATTTGGCCATTAACTTCCCAAACCTGCATTAATGCATGCTATTTATGATCATTAACTTCCTATAACTTCCATTAATGTATGCTACTCATGACCATTCCCTTCCCATAACTCTCCATTAATGATGGGGTTTATGGAAACACTAAATGGTGCAGAAAATAGAGATGAATTTCATGCATCTTGTGTAAAACACAAGTGAAAGAAAGGTTCTTTCTTACACACACACTCTTTTACTCTCTAACTCTTATAAGAGTTCTTGTCTTTTCTAGCATAAAGAAAGAATCTAGCCATATCCTAGTGAGGTTACATCCTTCTATCTTCATATGGACTTTCATTCGAGAAGGTCTATGTTGATCGTTATGGTTTACGTTAGCCCAACACGGAGAAGATTAAAGAATAAAGGAGATCGTAAGAAAGGTATGTAAACATCTTACATTTCACGTTTTTGTTTTCTATATCTATATGCATGAGTAGATTTTTTTTTTAGACTTTGATTTATTTTTTGCTGTGTATATTTGAAATGTATTATATATGAGATGCATGATCAGTGTTGGAATTATACCCATAACCTAATCATTATGTAATAGATTGAACACCTTAGTTTTGTGATTATTAATTTTGATTAATAAAATGGCAAATGATTTTATTATCATATTACATTTCTTTTTTTATATATAATTTTAATAGGATAAGTCTTTGATTAAATTTATACACTTGCCATCATAATGGAGATTATGATAATGAGAGTTAAGTCCTTAGGGTTTAATCTAAAAATGTTCTTGATCATAGGATCATCACATAAGGACTTTAATGATCTGGTTAGATCAATATATAATAGTATCTACTAGATGGATATTAGTAGATCTCATTTACTAAGTTACTTATATAGATGATGCATATGGAGATATGATTATTGAACTGACCAAATTGATAATTCCCAATGCTTGATATTACCTATGAACTGTCAAGTGGGATATTCTCATAAGGATTTAAATGTATATTTTTCCTTTAACCTGAGATCATCATAGTAATCAATAGGTCACTTATTATGTTTTCATGTCAGATACTTAATGTGTAAAAATGCTAGTTGAATGATCATTGAAAATAACTAAGTACCTATCTGATTAGTGGTGAGTCAATAAAGGATCTATGGACTCTAGGTAATGAGTTTGAACTTTATATTGTCATTAATCTTAATGGTTGTTTCAAGATCTTAGCTAGGGCGATTTAATGAGTGAGGAAAATGAGTTTTCTAAGTTATTTACCAATCATTAATGATCTATATGTAACATTGTTGGTCATCTAATAGGGTTTGACAGTTAAATCATACCTTAGGATAATCCGGAGTTGTACTGATGAAAGGTAATAATACATTATCCTTAATCAGATTCTGTCTTTATAAAGTTGTTACTTTACACTATCTGGATATTGAGGAATGATGTTAGATGCTAACCTTAATTAGTAATTAATTCGATTAATTGTTACCGACTTAGTGATAAACTTATGTGGTCATATATTACGAGTGTAATATTTCATGTTTATGGTTATTTAATTTATTATGATATAGTTTTTAAAAAGGAAATGAAATGAAACATTGTGGTCATTATTTCAAGTTTTAAAACAAAGAAACGTTAATAAGACTAAGGAAGTGAAGAGTGGTGGTGTTTATGTTGTTTATTTTTTTATGTCGACAGAAAACAAAGATTTTGATATCATAGATACGTTGTTTTTCGTTTTTAGTACTTGAAAAATAGTGAAGAGAAAACGATATACTCTTTTTTGTTTTTTCTTGTACGCGGAAGATAAACAAAGAGAATAGAAAAATTGTTTTCTCCATTCTTGATGAAAGGGTTCTTTAAATTTATCCATAGCCATATCAAGTGTTAAAAGTGGGACATATTTCTTGGTGTGGAGTGCATAAAGACTTCGTAATTTCGAAGTTTCGTATCAATTGATCCTCATATTTCAGGTATTTATTTTTACCTATTCTTACTATTAGTATGTTAATTAAATGCAATAGATGAATATAGGGTTGTAATTTCTATTTCCACTGCATATGTGATCCTTTAATTAGTATCAGAACTAGTTTTGCATTTACATCATACTTGACAAAGACCAATAATTTACATATTTTGTTGTGTTATTTGTTCTTATTTAATATGCACGAGAACGTTGAAATTGTGTTTTCACATAAACGAAAACATCATTTCATGTTCTTTAAGCATTGGACAAATGTTGTCCATAAAAGTTGTGTGCAGTAAACCCATTAAAGACATTTAATAGCTATTGTTATTTTTTTTATAACAAACCCATTTAATACATTTATTGTATTTAATGAATCTTGTACAATGGTTAATAAAAAAGTTGTTTTTTAAAAGGTTTTGGTTAAAAGCTTTAACAGAGAATGCATGGTTTGAAAACCAATAAACGTAGATGGTCTTACAAAGACAAGGGTTAAAAATGAAAGATCATTGAAAGACAATGTGAAGATGTAAGACGAGTATAATAAGACTCTTTCACTTTTTTCGGACATGTAGGAAATAAATACAAGTTTCTTATACGAATGTTGTCTAAACATATGATATGATCACTGATTTTATTAAAATTATTTTAATAACATGAAATCTTGACCCTTTAAAATTATTGAATTTTTTTTGATATAATATATGATATTTTATTAAAAAGAATTTTCCACCTAAGAAGATAATAATATTTCTTTTTTGTTTACAAGGAATGACTTGATAACCAGGTAACTTATAGTTAAAGGATAAATAATATTTTCTATTGCATATGATGCATGTGTGAGGAAAAATTACTTAATTTTATACTTTTGGTCTAGATTACTTAGGGAGTGTAATATTAATTAATTCTCTGTCATTTAGATAGATAAATTAAATTAGACTAATAGGAACGACCTGATAACCAGGAAAATATATAGTATTGAGCCTAGTATAAAATTTATATGATAAAATAGGAAATTTATCACTTTTTAATTATGTATGAGTAACGACTTGACAACTAAGGAGTTCATTCATGTTTTAAAGATTTTATATAATTTAGATAAAATTCCATGTCTTGATGATATATGATTGTGATCTTATGTTGGTGTTTTCTTTTTATTGGATTTCTAAAAAATGTCTACTATATCATTGCGAAGCATTCTTGATGCTAACAAGCTAGTGGGTAACATTTTTGATGATTGGTACTGCAATTTGAGAATTGTTCTCATATATGAAAACTTATCATTGTGATTGGTAAACCCATGAAGGAAACGCTTCCTGAGGGAATTGATGATGCTAATGTATTGGATGTATATTTTAAGTACAATGAACATAGTAATAATGTCAAGTGCATTATTCTGACATCAATGAGTTCTAAATTCCAATGGCAACATGAAGGTATGAATCCTCCACAGATCATTGAGCATTATAAGAAGATGTATGGATCATAAAGTAGGACTGCTAGATACCAGTTATCTAACTCCCTATTCAAGTCTGAACTGAAACCCAACTTGAGAACTGAGAAGTTAGGGTGTTCACTAGGGAAAGAGTTGTCACAAGATTTCATCTTACAATCTCTTTCTAACATTTTTTCACCATTCATTGTTAACTTTAACATGAATAAGATGGAATGTGATCTTCATGAAATGCTCAACTTGTTGATAAATTATGAAAATTAAGTAGCATCGTCTAAGAAGGTGAAAGTGTCAGGGTCTGTGAACCTGGTTGGTAACTCTTCTAAGTGTAAGTGGAAGGGCAAGAAGAAGCCCAAGAAAAATCATCTTGTGCCTAAAGGTGTTTGGAACAAATCCAAGGGGAGAGAAAGAGGAACTGCCTAGAGTATTTGGCTACTTTGAAAGGAAATAAACAAGGTGGGACATTTATGAATTTTTTTTCATGATTTCTTTAACTACTATTGATTCTACTAAATGGGTATTAGATACTGGTGATAGCTTTAACATCTGCAATATGTTGCATGGTCTAAGGATCACAAGGAGATTGAAGAAGGGAGAAGTTAAGCTATAAGATGGAAATAGAGCAAGTGTTACTGCCCTAGCTGTAGGAACTAATTCTCCTGTTATGCTAACGGGAAAGACTTTTTTATTAGAAGATTGTTATTATGTTCCTAAGTTTGTTTTGAACATTGTTTCCATTTCATCATTAGACAAACGTGGATTTCATACAATCTTTAAGAATAACCAATTTAATATATTTCATGGTGATGAATTATATGTCAGTGGTTATTTACAATATGGTTTTTATGTCTCACCTGAAATAATTGTTTATCCAATTATGAATGTTTCTGGTCAGACTTACCTTTGGCATTATAGAATTGGTTATATTGGTGAGAAAAGAGTAAACAACTTGCACAATGAAGGATTATTTGGTTAATATGATTATGAATCATATTAAACTTGTGAATCTTTTCCGAAAGGCAAAATGACCAAATCTCTTTTTACTGGAATAGGAGAGAGAGCTAGTGAACTTTTAGGACTCATACACACTAATGTATTGGGGCCTATGAAAGTTCAAGATAAAGGTGAATATTTTTATTTTATCACCTTCACTAATGATATGTAAAGATATGGATTTGTGTATCTTATGAAACACAAGTTTGAATCATTTGAAATGTTCAAAAGGTTTCATAGTGAAGTTAAAAAACAAACTATTAAGAGTATTAAGGCATTAAGATCTGATCGTGGCGGTGAGTATCTTAGTGATGATGTTTTTGGTTATCTAAGGCAAGATGGAATTGTTGGACCCAAAACTTCTTTTGGAAGTTAGAACTACTATATGTGAAATGTTGGAAGTTAAAAGTTGGAAAATGTAGTTGAAAGCTGAGTATGCTTCAGTGTTTTAGCCATAACTTTTTATCTAGTTATCCAAATGAGATGATTTTTAATTTGAAAGAAACTATAGAAATAGGGATACAAATTCTCTGATGAAATAAAGTTTAAATTCAATATATAAGTATTTCAATTTTTGGATGGATGTCGAGCACAGAACATTGTTTCAGTATAAGAATAGTTCAGAAATGTTTAAGGTATAACTTTCAGATTACTAAACCAAATGGAATGATTTTGGTGTCATTAGAAAATTAAGACAATGAGGAACATTTTTATATGTGTAATTATTATCAAATTATTTCAAATTTTCCATGATCATTAGTTAAGGAGTTAGAAGTATAAGGTATCAGTTATAAAGACAAAAGAAGGGTAAATATAGAAAGACTAGTTAATTATGAGGTTTTGATGGATTATTTTTAGAGCTAGTAGTATGTAAATGATTGAAGGATTTTATCATATGGTTCAATTGAAATAAAGTAGTCTTGTAAGAGTATATATGTATGAGGGCATTTTGGGAAGAACACTTAAGCATTAAGGTTATAAGGCTTTGAAGGAAGGGCAAAAGGGTCAATTAAGACTCATTAAGGGCATAAGGGAG
>JAOQMP010080393.1:0-18348 GCA_027563575.1 Erythroxylum pedicellare | reverse complement strand
CTACATCAAGTAAGAGATTGAAGGGTGGATTAGAGAAAAGTTCAAGGAAAAGAAATAATGTAAAAAAATGCAAGACTTCAACAAATATGGCAGATTTAACACCTATGCCCCTTTCCAATACACAGGTTATGTTTTTATTGATTTTATGTTTTCAAACCTTTAATGTATATAATTTATATTATGATAATTTTATGTATTTTTTGGTTTAACTACTTTATTCAGGATTCTGAAGAAAATTCCCAACATACCCGTATTATCTCCATCATACAACATCCTATATTACATCAAGATCAAGTTAGCTTTCAGTAATTAATAATATTGCATGTGTTGTTTTACTTGTTTTGAACAAAATTTTCTTTTTTTGTTATGAAAAATAACAAATGCAACCACTTTCTGTTTCGATGGATTTTACAAGTATGGTTTGTAATTATGAGACTATAGACCACATTCTTAGGTTCTATTTCTAATATTGTCTTTTAGGCATATGTTACTAATCGTTTAGTGATTTCAATTTTGTATTTATGGACCACTTAGTTATGACACATATGAAATGCTGCCAATTGGTATTTGTATGGATAACACAACTATGCTTTACACTCATCATCATTCTGGAACAAATTTTCAGGTACTATTTGTAATATTTTCTTTTTGTATTATTTATACTATTTTCTTTTTGTAATATATTATTAAACTTCTAATGATTTATCATTTTAGGTCATTAATGCATAAACAAGTAAACAAAGTATTAGTGCTATTATCCCACCTTTAATGTGTATAACTGAATTACTTATGGTAATTTGAAGAAAGTTTTTATCTTAATTTCAATTTTTATTAATAATTGCATTTCATGTTAATGTTACATTTTTATTAATAATTGTATTAATTAATTAAAATGCATTTTGATTGATAGGCACTACACACATTTGGTTTTGAAAATTTAGGAGAACAAAAAAATTTAGGATTTAGTATTTCCAACGAGAAGTGTGGTTGTTCTCTTCCTGGTCAAAAGTTTTGTATTTGTAAAAGAAGAGTCTGATGCAAATTTAGCTTAAACCGTGAATCTTGTTGTTAGCAGAGTGAAGTTCATTCGTTTACTATAATGTAATTCATTTACGACAAAATGTTAAGATGATGCAAATTTAGCTCAAACTGCTAATGTTGCTGTTAGCAGAGTGAAGTTCATTCATTTACTGCAAAATGTTAAGAAAACAACATGTTCTTACATTTACTACACAATGTTAATAAAACAACATGTTATTATATGTTACTTCATTTATTGCAAAAATGTTAAGAAAACAACATGTAATTATGGTATTTTGGAGGTTAAATGTTTTCAGTTATGATCATAACTTAACCTACACGACCGTGCATGAGGTTAACTTGCATAGCCGTGCATAAAGTAACGTCGTGAATTGCACGACCATACAGGTAGGTAGTGATATGGTTTAATTTAACGTTGCATTCGCAATTTAATATACCGCATTTACAAATTAATCCAATTAATATTAATACAACTTTCACCCGATTTCACTCAATTCATATTTATTCAAATGGCAACCAATTTCATCATATGAATTAGAGTACAATCAAACTAAATTCGATACAACATTTTTCCGCTTTTACTCAAACAATACTAGAATATGAAAATAAATAATGTAAAAAAATTTTTTCCAACATTTTCCTCGATTTTACTTAAGCAAAACAAATAATACTAGACTATAGACATAATTTTCCTAACAAATAGTAAAAGATATCAACGATCATTTCAATAAACATAACCTTGAAAGTCATAATACTCTATGAACAAGTTATTCTTTGCATATTTAGTCAAAATCAACAAGAACTTCAATTAAAAGAACCATCAAACAAGTGTGATAGATACTCACTCTACTCTTCATCCTCTCAAGCATTTAAAGGTAGGATATATATTCACTCATCGTTCATTTCATTTAAGGTATCTACCATAAGCTTGCTTACCAATCTAATCTCCACCACTCATATCAAACACAAGTATCAATCCGAAGGTCTTTATTTTGGTTGTAATGGAGCCGAGCTAAGGGTAGGAGAAAGGAAAATTGTACTTTAAAACCATAACACAAATTGAACATTTAAACATATACAAAAGAATGACTATAAAACACTCAATTCTTTCCGCTCACTTAACAAAATTAACACTTTCCATTTTTCTTTTCTCTCCTCTTCTTTTCATTTTCTACTCATTTTCTCTTCCTTCCTTTTCTTTTCTTTTCCTTTTCTTTTTCTCTCTTTTTTCATTTTTTCTTATTTTTTTTACTATATTTGTCATTTTTTATTTATGATTATAAAACAAGGAAATCAAAAGAAGAGAAATATAAAGAAGTGAAAATCTCCATAACCATACTCATCCCTAATACAATAGCGAACTATATGTTATGATTCCCCACACTTATTCCCTAAACCCAATTAGTCTCATTCAAATGCTCAACTTGCCTTATGGTAGTTACAATAAAGACGATAAATAATCAAGATCAAGGCTCATATTTGGGTTTAAAGAAAGAAAAGATGTCATGTTAAGCTCAAAGGGGGTTTACTAGAGGTAAAATAATGGTGGCCTTTTAAGCAACAGGGCTAAATCCTAATTGCCTTCATCATTTCAATATTTGCATAAGATTGTGTGATCTCAACTAGTATTTCCAAGCAAGTTTTGGAGTTCCTTAATCATGAAAGAACACTCTCGATAAAGAATTACAGAATTTGGTATTTAATATTTCAAAAAGGCTCAAAATCTTACCAAATGAAAGGTGTCATTCATCTATCACAATAGGCCAATGTCCTTTTAACCAAAATCCAAGTCAATTAGTTTAAGCATGTAAGTATACTCATTCACTCACATTATGCATTTCTAATTCAGATTGAGTTCATTTAATAATCATGCATCTCTAACTACTAAATAGGAAAACAAACACACAAGTCGCAAATAATCATTTTTTTCTTTTATTCTAAACTATTACTCACGCAACACTTGATCACTTTGCCCTCGATGTGATAAGAAAATGAAAGGGTGATATAAGAGGCAAAAGAAAGAAAGCAAGGACAAAGATGAAAACGAAAATAAATTAAAACAATAACCAATAAAAAGGGAAAGGTTAGAAACACGATACTAAGATGGAGGTGGAGGCTGTTCGAAGCAAGCATTCAAATTGGCCATTAAGGTTCAGATCTCTACCACACTAGCTTCAATGTTGTGGAGTCTATCATTTGTTCGCCATTCAAATGCTATCAATTGATTTATTAGTGATTGATACTTTACGGAACTATATGAAGATGTCTGATGCATATGTTGGGGTTGGGGTTGGGGTGATGGAAAATCATCTTCTTCTAAAGCTTCCATTTTCGTAACTTAAGCTCTCTTGCTGCTCAAAGCTTCCCCCATGTCATCATGGATAAGAACATAGCAATCACCTTGCCGCCTGATAAACTTCATTGACACTAAAGATTTCAAGTTGAGAGTCTAGTTGCCTGAAACTAGCTGCATGGTTGTTCTTTCGGTTAGCAAGCCAAGATGTTTTGCAACTTAAGACATAAATGCCCCAACTACTATTTTACCTGCACTAGATTGAGCCACTTCATGTAAATGTAGACTTAACCAACTATCGGCATTAAAAGGCCTGATATGTACCATACGCCACAAAATAAATAATTCAGTTTTAGAAACTTCCTTATTGCTATCTCTTCTACCAAATAGTGTAAAAGTTAAAAACCGATGGAGATAGAGAAGGACAAGGTCCACGATAGCAGATGATTTAAATCGACTGGGAGAAAACACTTTCCTAAAATTGGTCAATTGTTGCCAAAAGTCGCTAGCCACAAAATTTTCAGGATATTCATAGAAATCAATATTTGGAAAGCCAAATATAACATTAAGTACTTCTAAAGTGATCATATAATAAGCATTCATTAATCAAAATTTAAGACTTAACATAATGTCGCTATTATTAGTTTCATAAACTAATTCTAAAGTGGTCAGAAACTTTAATGTCAATTCTACATATCACTTTTTCCCCTAAATTTAGAAAATTATTCCCAGCCTATATTTGTAGCAACTCATGGACTCGATTAAATATTCCTAATTCAATATGTAATAGCCTAGACCACCTGTCCACAGATATTATCCGCTTTGGGTTGCCCTAGGGTCAAACTCCTCACGGTTTTGCCCTTCTCACCCTTGGGAAAATGCGTATGTGGTGGAGAGGTATCCATACCCTTATAAGGCGTACTTCGTTTTCCTCCCCAACCGATGTGGGATCTCTCATAATCCACCCCCTTAGGGCCCAACTTCCTATGCTGGCCCATCGGGTCAGGAACCGGCTCTGATACCACTTGTAATAGCCCAAACTACCTGCCTACAGATATTATCTACTTTGGGTTGCCCCTAAGGCCAAACCCCTCACGGTTTTGCTTTTTTCACACTAAAAAAAACGCATCTTGTGGGGGAGAGGTATCCATACCCTTATAAGGCATACTTTGTTCTCCTCTCCAACCGATGTGGGATCTCACACTCTCCACCCCCTTTAGGGCCCAGCATAGTTGGCACAACAGTTTGGGTATTGGCTCTGATACCATTTGTAATAGCCCAAATGTGAGATCCCACATCGGTTGAAGAGGAGAACAAAGTATGTCTTATAAGGGTATGGATACCTATCCACTGTAGACGTGTTTTCTCGAGTGTGGGAAAAGCAAAACTGTAAGGGTATTGGCCTGAGGGATAATCCAAAGCGGACAATATCTGTGGGCAGGTGGTTTGGGCTGTTACAAATGGTATCAGAGCTGGTACCCAAACTGTTATGCTAGCTAGGCTGGGCCCTAAAGGGGGTGGAGAGTGTGAGATCCCACATCGTTTGAAGAGGAGAATGAAGTATGCCTTATAAGGGTATGGATACCTCTCCCCCACAAGACGCATTTTTCCTGGGGGTGGGAAGAGCAAAACTGTGAGGGGTTTAGCCTTAGGGGCATCCCAAAGCGGAAAATATCTGTGGCGGGTGGTCTAGGCTGTTACACAATAAGTGCTTGAGAATCTAAAAATCTATTCAGAATAATTTTACAATCCTTAATAAAGGTATATCTTTATTGGTGCTTTCTACTTTGAAAGTTGAGGCACATAATACCTGAATTAGGCTCTTGTGGTGGAGACGAGGGAATTCTATGTTGTTTCATTCTTGGAGGCATAACTGGTTGCATAGGTAGAGGTAATGTTTATGCTCCTACTAGATTGGTTTGGTGGATACACGGGCTTGTAGTGTTAATTAACGGAAACACAGTTGTGTAATGGCCACCAAAAGATTATTACGGGTGTTCGTTGGGCGAGGGTTGTATGTTAGTGAGGGATGGAGATTGGGTCTGCAGGTGGAGAAGAAGCTAAGCAAAATAATTTTGTCAAAGATGAGTAGAGATGGGTGTTTATATCGGTAAGGTTATGTAATGGGGAGTCACACCAGTGACTGGGAGAGGTCACAGCTATGACTGCCCCCAGTCAGACCCTGATTGGGGAGTGACTTCTCCCAATCACGGGTTCGACTTGGGAAGTCACAATTTAATAAAGTTACCTAACTTTTATTTAGATGCTTGAAGATAATGTATTATTTAGTGTACGTCAATAACTTAAATGAAATCAATAAGTTAATTGAAGTGAAGCACTTGTTTCTGCATAAAATATAAGTTGAGCATATAATATGCAATTAGGAGAAAACATAACATCATAGACGACAGTAGTTTACAATTAGGAATGGAACTTCTTAGTAATTATTGACCAAACACTGGAATTGGTTCGTTGGTTGACTAATCTAAGTGCAGATTAGATTTGATCAAACACGTTTTGACTATACAAAAGAAAAATATATATCAAAACATTAATGGAAAAGGCAATTATCATTTTGGTTGTTAATTGTGATTAAAACTGACTAAATAGATTGAGATGAAAATAAAGTCATAGTAGGACTCTACTATTAGAAACACACGAAGGCCCGTAAAAGTCAGACTAGTTCTATAGATTCTCTCATCTTTGTTTTGGTTTCAAGTGTTTATCTTTAGTGAGATTATATGAACAAATGCCTGAACCCAAATATGTTATTGCTATGGGAGCATGTACAATTACAGGGGGATGTTCAGTACCGATTCGATTAGTACATGTCTATTTATAGGTCGGTCCACCTTAACCAGAAGTGGTTATAGATGCTATATCAAAACTTCGTAAAAAAATATTAATGTTATGCACCAAGAATTCTTGCATATCCCTATTGGTTTTCCAAATTAATCTCGCGGATGCATATAATTTACAAGAATAGGTACACAATTCATATATAGCATCCCTTTTCCACTAATTGATATGTTTCCACAAATAATTGAAATTCAATTTCTTGATCTATATCTTCAATTTTTGTAAACTTATAAAGCTATTCTATTAATCCTAATCAATGAACCTACAAGATCCAGGGGTTTCCACGTTTGAGGAGGATGAACGAATTTTTGTTCTATATATTCAAATTATATATATCTTCGTTTATTTTTGGTTATTAAATAAAGGAAACTTTGATGAATAACTAATTAACTTCCCTTTCTTTCAGTTATTCTTTTCACCGTTTGTACAATAACAAAATGGATTCTTCCAATGTATAAAACAAAAATGAAAAACCATAGGTTGTAATGGTTTCGCAAACTTTTATATTTTGCCGCAGTTGTTTATAGCACAATCAAAAACTAGAAAAAATAAATGCACAAATATAAATTAACATCAAAATTTGATAACGCAGTTTGACACACCTTGCCTACATCTTTAGGACCCTCACCTAACTTAATCCTTTCACTAATGATAATAGTTTTATACAAGACTTTATTAAGCTAACATCACCTAACTCTTGACACTATTCCTCGTCCTCACAACCTGTGAAAGAATTTCACACCCAATAGTATGATCAATTCGTACTAGACCCTAAAGAGACTCACAGATGTAGCAAGAGCCAAAATTAATTCACAATAAAACCCAGCTGAAGTCATGCAAATAACATCATAGGGAAAGTCACAGCTACACACATACACCCATCAATATGTGTTGCGTAATTCACTGAGGACCCATCCAACATTTGTTCCCCACTTCACCAAGGAGTCTTCACACAATTAATTAATAGAAATTGCAGCACCAATATGGAATTCTCATCAATGTATAGATCACCACATTAATGCTTTTATGCACTTTGTTTTATCACCAAAACAATCAGACCATAGCCCCACTTCGGACACACAGGCAACCAACCCAAAACGAGGCAAGGAAGGAGTCACCCATACAAGGAGTTACACACACACCACCCACAATCTGTAGCCTCCTCACACTATCCTTCAGCCAACAACAATGGGATACACATACACTTCTATTCAAGATCAACTTCTTTCACACTTAAACCTTTATCAAAAAACCCAATTCAAATAAGAAGTATTACTTAGTTACACCTCATCTTAACTTGGATTTTAATCATTATCTTGAATATTCAATAATAAAAAATGCTAAAATTAAAAAATGAGATATATAACAAATATTTTAATAAAAAATTCTAACGACTTTTGCTACTATAACCTTCCCAACCATGATTTCTTTATAGGCATTTCATTATAGTGTTATAAACAAGAGTAATTTCAAACTGATTTGTAATCAATCGTTAGCGAAAGATGTGTAAGGAATTGCAACAAAAAGAAGTTGTAGCAAAAATTTATGGTATTCAGAGCATTTGCCCTATATGTGCAACAAAAAAATCAGGAAAATCTTTACTCAAAGTGGAGCATAAACCTAAAAATAATTGACAAACCCATTTAGAAACAAGAAAAGAATATCGTGATCAAATTTTTATTTCAATCAAAGGGGTTCTCTGTCTTGATAATATATTCTTTTGTTAGATAATTGTTGAGAGGAATATCTCTGAACATAACTAGGAACAAATTTTCTTTTAGTTGTGTTATAATTACAAAGAATCTCTTGCTTAGTATTTACTTGTAATGTTGATGGATAAATATACGATTCTTTCTTATATTGTTTCTTGATGTCTCAATTGTTGAAAATTGAAGAAATTCCCTCTTTCCAACGAATGAACGAAAGTGTCACTTCAAATTAGGATTTTGAAATGAAAGAATTCCGTTTTGTAAAAATATTGGATCTTTTGAATTGATTAATAATACATTTTATTTGACAACATTAGGAATTCATAACGAAATGAATTTTAGTGGCATACTAAATTCAAACGAACTGGAATTATTCATTAGTTGTTTTTTATTTCTTTGTTAATATTTATTCTAAATAACAATTCTAGTAGTTATTATTTTATTAACTAATTTTACATTATTGACTATTTTATTCATTAATATTTATCTATTATAAATAACACTTCCATTAGTTATTATTACTGATTAATATGAATCATGTAAAAATAAAAAAATAGAGAAAAGCTAGCTATCAGGGTCGAACCAATGACCATCGCATTATAAATATGATGCTTTAACCTCTGAGCTAAGCAGGCTCCTATAAGTGAAATTGTATATGTGTAGTATTAAGATATTTATTATATCTCATTATTTAGTTTTGTCATTTTTTATTATTGGGTTTTCGACATAATGATTAAAAATCCAAATTAAGAGGTGGTGTAAGTAAGTATACTTCTAAGTATTGTTTTACTTGTGTGTGTGATTTTAAGTATTATTTTCATTGCGTGCGTGACCCTGCTTCTGGACTACACACATAAGTGATTTTGTGATTATTTTTAGTTTGTTGTTGATTGAAGTTGTGCGTGTATGGTGAAGCTTTAATTTGATTATTTTGTGATTTGAGGGATATTGTGAAATTGCTGAAGTGAGGGAGGCTTGCGTGTATGACTTGGTCTGTGTGTTGGTGTGGGTCAATCGAAGGTGCATGGATAGATAACGTTGTTGTGTGCAGAAAATTGTGAGAGAGCTGAAATAGTGTGGTTGTCTGTATGAACCATCATTTTTGGAAGATGTTCACGTGGGTTGAAGGATTGCGTGAGTGAACTGTAGATTTTGTGATGGTGTGTGTGTGACTTCCTCTTTGGACTTTGTGTATATGCAACCTTGTTCTGTGTCGGTCAAAGATGCTTGAGTAAATCATGTTATAGTGGAGTGAAAAACACAAAAGGGCAGAGGTAGATTGGGTATGTGTGACTCTTTGGTTGTGAGTGATTTGTTGGCTGCATCTTAATCTTTGGAAAAGTTGAAAACTTTAGGAAGTTGTTCTTTGTTTCCTTCTCAAATGTTTTCATTCGTGTTGAATTTTGTTTAATCACTTGAGTTATTTATTTTGTGTTCTTTCATTATAAGATTGTTGAGAAAAATCTTCTGTTAAGGTTAAAACGAGGTGGTCGTGTTATTGGGTATGAATCACTTTCACGGGTAGTGAGGACGATGGCTAGTGTCAATGGTTGAGTGGTGTTGGCTTATTAAATCCTTATGTAAAACTATCATTATCCTTTAGTGAAAGTATTGGGCTGGGTGAGGGCCTCGCAGACGTAAGCAAGATATGTCGAACTGCGTTAACAAATATCAGCAAACATTTATTTTGATGCATTTAATTTTTATAGTTTTTGATTGTGCTAGAAACGACTGCGGTAAATTGGAGAGTTTGCGAAACTAATACACTCCTATGGTTTTTCACATAGGAATTTAGCAAACTACTCCAATTTATGCTATTAATTTTGAATTCTTTTTCTTTCATTCTTAGTTATTCATAATTAATATCAATATAGAAATAAAATATGAGTATTGTTCGATTCATAAGGATAGGCAAAAATGCTTTTCATGTAATCGGATTATATGGTCCGGGAATATGGGTGTTTGATCCTTATGAACTCACCGGAAAAGTTCAAGTTGTAAATCCCGCATAGGGTGTGGAAGGGACAAACAAGTATTTATTTATTGTTTCTCGAAATCAAAGAAAAAAATCGAACGAATAGGTTTTGGGGGTGATATAAGAGTAAATTTTAGAAAGAATCATGCAAATCTTTTTTTTTTTACCGATATTCAGACTCATATGACAAGCTAAGGCTCTAAAAAGATCACTCAGGAAATCACGCATCTAGAAGCCCATTTACTTCAGAATTTAGAAAAAATGGAGTTGGCAAAAATAAGCAAAAATAATAAATAAAACTAAGGTAATGAAAAGAAATTCTCGATTGGATTAGGAATACATTTTTTTTATTAGTTATGGATAAATGATGTTTCTATGTTATACTATTCTAAGTGTGACGATGAATCGATTTGATAACTTAGATATTGTTATTAATGATATTGATTTGATTCGACATCATCACCATGGAATTCATCCCATTGAATTTATGGACATTATCATCTCTATAGGATTCAATCCTGAGTTATTGTGAAGAAAAGAAAAATGAAAGGATAAGATTATGGAAGTAAATGTTCTCGCATTTATTGCTACTACATTGTTCGTTTTAGTTCCTACTGCCTTTTAACTTATAATTTATGTAAAATTTGTTAAGATTAATTTGAATGAAAGTTGACTTCTTACTTCTTAGTGGATTGTAAAAAAAATGCAAAGAATTTTAATTTCGTGTCGTAGATAAACGTAGATAAATAAGGGCGGACTATAATCATCACTATTATATAAGATCCGATAGTATGATGGAATGAAGTTTTACTTCTTTTTCTTATTTTTGATCTAGAAATAAAAAAATTGGATAAAATCAAAAGTTAATAAAGGCCCACCTTTGGGTGAAAAAAATTAGATATTAGATGTATCCATTTTTGGTTCAATTTGTTAATAATTAGGAATAAGAAAGATAAGATGAAATTTATTTATCCAAACCTTTTTAATGGAATTTTTTAATGGAACTTTCATTTATGCTTAACGAATTGGAACAAGATATGTTTAGCATTTGTGAGAAATTTTTGATTAAAGTCTCCTGCTTAGACTGACAAATCCACGATCAATTATTATATCCTCTATTCAAAGAGGAGAAATGAGTGTCAATATTCTAATGATTCGAAAAGATTTTACTCTTACATAATTGATGAAAAAGGGAATATTGATTATTGAACCAATGCATCATTTTTTTCTACAGTCAAATCTTTGGTTTATTGGATTTGATATGATATAAAAATCTTTTTTTATTCTAAATGTATCTATTTAACCTAAGTTTTTTATTTGTTATTTGGGTTACTAACTCAATGGTAGAGTACTCGACTTTTAATTGCGACTAACATCTTTTATGCATTTTAGATCAATCTATATAATTGGATGAAGAAGGATCCAATAATGTAAATAAATGGGAATTCAAAATAATGGGGGATGGAAATGCAAAAATGTCTATAGATTTAATAAGATAAAATATGAAGGATTTTGTAGGTTCATTGATCAGGGTTTAACATAAGAGCTTTATAAGTTTCCAAAAATTGAAGATACAAATCAACAAATTGAATTTCAATTATTTGTGGAAAAATATCAATTAGTAGAACCATTAATAAAAGAAAGGGATGTTGTATATGAATCGTGTACCAATTCTTATGAATTATATGAATCCGCAGGATTAATTTGGAAAACCAATAGGGATATGCAAGAATTCTTGGTGCGTAACATTAATTTTTTTTACAAAGTTTTGTTATAGCATCTATAACCACTTCTGGTTAAGGTGGATAACCCGTCAAATAGACATCTACAGGAATTAGCTTATCAACTCCCCGAACAGTGCTAATCAAATCGATACTGAACATCCCCTGTAATTATACATGCTCCTATAGTAATAACATATATGGGTTTAGGCATTTGTTCATATAATCTCACTAAAGAAGGAGTCATTTTCATGGTTACTGTGCCTATGTTAGAATTAGATCCGCCTGTTTAGGAGTCGATCTTAGTTCTAGTCCATAATGATCAAAGTAAAATATATTATTATTATTATTATTATTATTATTATTATTATTATTATTATTATTATTATTAAAATAAAAAAGAAGAAACTTTGGGATTGTTAAATCACCGATGAAATGTAAATAAAACAACAGAGCCACCATAATATATTTTTTTTGAACTCCTCCTAAGGGAAAGGTGGTTATTGGATCATTTACCAATCTAGGCCTACTTGATTTTCTAATTTCAGTAGATGCCAGGATTCGTATTCAAAGTAATCAGAAATCTAGCAATTATAGTCGTACAAATAAGGGTTAACTTTTCACTATTTCACTTAACTTTCAACTATTTCAGATTAAGTAGAATCAACATAAATCAAATAGATGCAAAATAAATAGAATAAGTAGAATAAGAATAAATAGAATTGGCAGACTCATGTGACAAGCCAAGGCTTTGAAAAGATCACTCAGGAAATCCCACATCTGGAAGCCCATTTACTTCAAAATTTAGACAAAACTGCTTATTATGATGATGGGATCTTAGGTGGAGACAAGTGATATTTTAGTTGGTAAATTAACACCTCAAATGGTGAAAGAATGTGGTTGGCAGTATACTTTGGATCGAAATTGGGGGAAGTATTGCTTGATCGTTTCTACCAACTTTTTTCCCCAATTTATATTCTTTTTATAATTAAAATTTCAAATTAAAAAATAACATTCTTTTTAAATATTCAAATTCAATATTTTTTATACATTAAATTTCAATATTATGCAGAAGTTTTCTTTTCAGTAAATTGAAGAACCTATATTACTAATTATTTGCATATTTTGCTCTTCCTATTCATCCACTCATTCTATTCTTTCTCAATCATCCGTTAAACTTA
Source organism: Erythroxylum pedicellare (assembly GCA_027563575.1). Lineage (NCBI taxonomy): Eukaryota > Viridiplantae > Streptophyta > Magnoliopsida > Malpighiales > Erythroxylaceae > Erythroxylum > Erythroxylum pedicellare. The sequence continues at coordinate 5,569 of JAOQMP010080393.1, read as the reverse complement.
AAGTAATATTATTCCTAGAATACATTACTCTACTCAAATCCAATATAATTTAGAAATTGTATTCAATGATTGAATTCAATTCAATTTGAATGGTTAAATTCAAAAGTCTTTGCAGAAAGATCTATAAAAACATTGATATAGTTTGATTTCTCAACTCACTTAGTAGTCCTTCTAAAGCCCATTTTTGTCCCATACTACGAGTGAAAGGGAAAATGAAAAGAAATAAAATTTTCTTTTTTCAATTTATCAAAAGAAAGAAAAAACTGGGTTATAAAAATGTTATTTATAAAAGAAATAATAAACAAACTTTCACAATAAAAAAGAAATCCAATTCTATTTTTTCGATTTAGAGACATATACGACTTAAATAAAACTAAAACTAAAAAAGAACAAGATTCAATAATCAAGAATCAGACAATTCATAAAATTTATGACCAAATTGCATCTATGGAGTGGACAAATTATTTACTGACTAGGATTGAAAATCTTGTATTTTACATACCCATACAATTGAGTCATTGGGTTTTTGAAATAGTGTATAAAAAGTGCTTCGAATTATTGCTATTTGACTTAGACCTATTCTAAAAATTAAAATGTCGAGGCATTTCGAATTGTTTATGTACACTACGAATAGAGGAATATATAGAGTTGAACATAGTAAAATAACAAAATGAAAGATTTATTTGAAATTGTTCGTTTGGAAATTTCCCAAAAAGCTAATCATAGGTTCTTCTCTTCAACGGAACAATAGGGTCATTATACTCATTACTAAACTTGTTGAAGAGATGAAATATAACCAAGGTATATTTTTTTAATCATAGGTTGAGTCAATCATCAGAAGAAGAATTAGGCAAAAAATTATGATACATTCAAGGAAATTTTGTTATTCTATCTAAGACTCTTTCAGTCATAAGTCTAAGTTAAGTGGAATCTTTGAATTGCTTTTCAATTGTATTTGCTGTAAATTCAAATTTAAGCATAAATTATCTTTATTCCACCGTTCTTACCTATTTTATACATTTCATATCCACATATGGAGTTAGATACAATTTTATGTGATTTTGTAACCTGTAAACAAAATATAAAAAAATTCCATCATTATTAGATCAATCCATATAATTGGATGAAGAACGATCCAATGTACCTTACAGCTCATATAGTTTGTTAACCATACTTCATAAGACCGGTTAGCATGGGGAACATATCATAAATAGTTATGAAAAATTTTATATTTGGTTATTTCTCTTAGTTGAGACGTCCGACAATGACACGCAATGTGCGCCGTGGTGGAACTCTGGGGAGATTCCCCCCATTCATAATCATGACTGGGAGTGTCACACCTTGACTCTTAAGATTATCAATTTATGATAAAAGTAACTTAATATTAATCAATAACATAATCAAACAATAATTTGAAGAGATAAGGAGTAAAAGAAAGGAAAACTAATATATGATCAAAGTAAATTAAAGAAAGGAAAACTAATTTATAGTTGTTTCAAAAACCAATGTTGCCTAAATCTACTCTTTAAGACATTTCTTAAAAATCTTAGTAAGTCTCTTTTTTCAATAAGGTGAAAAGGAAACTAGTTGTAATAATTTATTTTTTCATAAGTAAAAAGTACCTCTTTTTACAATCTTTCTCTAAGAAGAAGAGTAACCATACTCATAAAAGAATTTACAAATTCAAAAGACGTTGTTGGGTTTGGGGTCAAACTAGCTGTTAAAAATAAGAAATCGACATTATCAATTACTAGTTACTGTTTATTGATTCATCAATATGCGGTTGACCAATGTAGTAATTGTTGGAACATTAATGTTACTCTTGAGAAAGATTGTATCAGTTAATCAATGTTCGGTTGACAGATGTACTAACTATTGGAACATTGGTTAATTATAACACATTGGTTGACTAATACACAATCAATATTGCTACAAAGTCTTGGTACGTAAGTTTTGACAACTTTAACTTATATTTTTCTACCATTAACCTATATAAGTCTACCAATACACCTAAAATCATTATTCTAACATCTTTAAATGGGTAAAATTAATCTTTCTAATGCAAAATTGAGTTAAAACACTTCTTTAAATGTACCCAAATGTATGTTTTAAGGATCTTCCTTTTCTTTAAAATCAAAACCTTAATTCCTTTTAGTGACTAAAAAGACTCATGCAATGAGCTAAAATGATGATGTGTTTATGTATAAAAAGCCTTTAAAATATCAAAGTGATTAACTAGGAAGTATAATAAACATTACATATTCATCTATAACTTTGTTATGCTTGTTTTTTTCTTAATCTTAATTTTGTTCTTCAATTGAATAAGTTAAACTTCAATTTTTTCTAGTGACATCATGAGATGTATCTTGATTTGTGCATAACCATTATTGCTTTCATAAGAAATAAATTTGTTAGTGATACTTATATTTTTTTATCATCAAAATATAGATTGTATTCTTTATTAATTTAACACTTGTAATGTTTGGTAGAATTATTCAGTCTGATTTAATGTCTTGGCTTCCAATTGACAATTAGTTGTGAAATAATTAGTCAGACTTTGGAGGCTATTCCAACAAAATAACAAGGAGGACAGAAAAGATGTGCAAAAAACAAACAAACAAAAATAATCCCTATTCACTAAACGCATTGAAAAATTATTTGCATTACTAAGTGTTTGTACATAAGATGCAAACATTACTAAGTGTTTATTGATTCTTAAAATGCAACAAAAGGAGGGTGGATGGCTACTAAAATTAGGATACGAGATGAAAAGAACCTTTCTAATCTAATTAAAAAATAATTAATTAAAACAAATATCAAATTCTGTATAGGGCAATTGCAGAAATATGCCTCTATTTGCTTAGAAAATAATCATATTGAACATTCACTTTTCTTGTTAAACTGAACCACTACAATTTCCTTCAATCACAGAGTGAACTTGTAAAATAGATACGACCACATTTAACCCATCAAAATTTCTGAAGCTACAACTAATGAAGGCAAAATTGTATCACCCCATTTTGAAGATTAAGTAGATGCCCATATAAAAGATATACGTCCTTCATCTACCCGTTTAACCCTTTAAAATTGTAATATCCTAGTTCTTCTCTTCCAACATATTAATTTTATGTGAAGAAAAGTCACAACCGTGACTTGCTTGCACAATCATGCAAGAAAGTTACAGTCGTGACTTAAGTTGTACGACCGTGCAAGAAAGTCACGGACGAGTCTTAAGTTGCACGACTGTGCAAATGCAAGAAATTTATTACCTAATATCTATCTTATTGAAAATCAAGAGATTAAAATTACTTGACAAATTAAACATCCACGTCGCTGGAATAATTTTACTTAGGTTGTTATATCCTCCAAAATCCAAGGAATATTTTTCTCATTTACGACCATGAGAACACCTATAAATTTATAATATCAACTTTTTTTAAATCACTGTCAATGCTTTATTGTCATTCACTGTAATGTCCCATTACCTGTGGGAAGGGGAAATGGTAAAATGTGAGGGATTAATGAGAGTTAGAGATGCATTTCCATGTTCATGCATATTATGTTATACACATACATATGAAACGTGAAGTGTGGCACATGAAAATAATCGTACATGCATTCATGATTGATTCCGGGTATAATTAGATTGAGTTGTGATTTCTTTGAGTTTTGGAGATAGTTGAATTGCAAAGATGAAAGTTAAGGGAGTTAGCTTCAAAAGAAACTAAGTTAGAGGTTGATGTGAGGGAAGTGACAAATATTTCTTAGGCTGTGTACTTTTGCTAGGAGTAGGCTACTCTTCTCTGATAGTTAATAAGTTAAGTAAGACGTCTAAGTTCTTTCTTCATCGTCATCGTCTTTAAGTTTTCTTTCAATATACAGTGTTTTCCATCAAACACCTTATAAGAGATTTCTATGCTTTTCCTTTCCTGCACCAAACCCACTTTGCCATTTGTGTCCTCTACCTTAAGAAAAACCGGAAGCTGGTCATTGTACTCAGCGAAGTACGGAAATTGTGTGGAGTTTAGGGCTTGAAGATTTTGGAGTTTTCAGCAGCTAAGTAGTGAATAAATCCTTTAGAGTTGAGGATTTATGAAATAAATTTGATAAATTACTATCATCTGCATGGAGAATGGCTTTTTATGGTTGTCCATAAATACTGTGTTATTGGGGATTAAAAATTTGGTTATAGTGTTAATTTAGTGTTTTAAAAGATCATTGGCGATTAGGTGTTGTAAAATATTGAGAGTTTGAAAATCTAGGAAAATGCTTACTGAATATGCTTCAGTCTTTTAGCCATAAAGTTTTCTTTAGTTTTCGAAATGAGATGATTCTTGATTTGGATTAACCTAGTGATATATGGCTATATTCTGTATGCAGACATCAAATTTCAATTTAGTCTCTAAGAGTATCAAAATCTGTTACAAAATGAGAACTGGGTGTAGTACATTAGGAGCTGTATGTAAAAATTCATATTCTGATTTCGGGAGCAAATCTAGGAGTGATCTAGATAGATTTTGGCAAAGTTGCCTATTGAGAGTTGTAGATCTTTCTTTTATCTTTCCAACGGTATATGGTTTGTAAATTTTGGATATCGGAGTTGAGAGATATGAGCATTACAAGTTTTAATGTTGCTTCGTCTTAGTTACTGTTCATCTAAGACGATAGAAACTAAGACGAAGTTACTGTTCATATTAGATGATCGAAACTAAGATGAAGTTACTGTTCATCTAGGACGATAGAAACTAAGACAAAGTTACTGTTTATGTAAGACAAAACAAAGTAAGACGATTGATATCATAAACATAGTTGCTTCTTTTGGTCATAACTTCCTCTTTAGACATCCAAATGACTTGATTCTTGAACCATTGGACTTCTAAGCCATTGCTCTACATCTTTACCATAAATCATATTGCTCTAAATCTATGTCCAAGATTGAGTGAAAAAGTTGAACGGGTATAGTGAGTGTACCCTTAAATAGTATGAACTGGTGTTATTCTACTGAACATACTTTAGTATTTTGATGATATCTTAATATGTGAAGTTCCAAATGAGATGGTTTTAGACTTGAAGTAAATTATATACATAGGGATACAACTTATATGAAGGAATAAATTTCTAAATCAAACTCTAAGAGTTTAAATTTTTTATGGAAGTTGAGTGTGGGGTACTATCTCAGAATAAAAGCTGTCCGAAAATGTATAACTTTCACATTGCTGAACCAAATTGAATGATTTTTATGTCATTGGAAATATAAGACATAGAGGAATACTTTTTTAGAAGAGAGTTTGACCAAATTAATTCATTTTCATCTTCTGATTGTACATGAACAGTAGACCCAAAAGGGGTGTCTTGGAAAAATCTTAAGTGATTCAATGAGAAATGAATTGTGAATTCAATGGTATTAGTGAGACATAAACCTAAGTATAAGTTATACTTAAATGAGTTTTGGTATGGAGATAGTTTTGTAAGGAATTTATGAAGTGATACTTGAGATTATCATGAACATGCATTGGACATAATTCATTTCATACATGTGCATTTTTGGAATACACCTATGATTGTGCAA
>JAOQMP010080369.1:0-18356 GCA_027563575.1 Erythroxylum pedicellare | reverse complement strand
GCCATGTGAAGTATTGTAGTGATTTTTCGTAGCTCACCCTTATCGTAGGATATGTATCGGAATGACCTACGGGCATCCCAGTGTATACCCTGCGGTAAGGGGGCGTTACAAGAAATGTATAATATGAGTGAATGAGTATACTTGCATAGGTAGGCTGATCAACTTGGATTTTGGTTAAAAGGACACTAGCTTGTTGTGATAAATGAATGACACTTTTCATTTGGTAAGAATTTAAGCCTTTTTTAATTATTAAACACCAAATTCAAGTATTATTTGTTGAGAGTGTTCTTTCATGATTAAGGAACTCTAAAACTTGCTTGCAAATACTAGTTCAGATCGTATAATCTTATGCAAACATTGAAATGATGAAGGAAATTAGGATATACCCTTTTTGCTTAAAAAGCCATCGTAGTTTTACCCTCAATGAGCCCCATTTGAGCTTATCATGAGCATTTTTTTTCTTTAAACCCAAATGTGAGCCTCAACCTTAATTATTTAACTTTCTCATCATACCTACCATAAGGATGAATCAAGCATATTAATGGGTATGATTGGGTTTAGGAAATAATTGCTTAAGTAAGTGTGGGGAACCATAAGATATAGTTGGTTTTTTAGTTAGGAATGGGTATGGTTAAAATAATGTGTATCTCTCCTCTATATTTTACCTCTTCTAAACTTGACCTTGTTCTAAATAAAAAAATTAAATGAAAGAGTAAAGGAAGAAAAGAAATAAAAAAGGAAAAGGAAGAAAGAGAAGATAAGCAGAAAATGAAAAGAAGAGGAGAGATAAAAAGGAGAGTGCTAATCTCGTTAACTTGAAAGGAAAGAATTGAGTGTTTTATTCTTCATTGTTTGTTTTACTTTAAATGCTCAATTTGTTTTGTTGTTTTAAACTATGATTTTCCTTTTTCCTACCCTTAGCCAAGCCTCATTACAACAAAATACAAACCTTCGGATTGAAGTTTATGTTTGATATAAGTGGTGGAGATTGGATTAGTAAGCAAGCCTATGGTAGATACCTTACATGAAACGAATTATGAGTAAATACATATCCTACCTTTGAATGCTTGAAAGGATGGAGAGTGGAGTGAGTGTCTATCACACTTATTGATGGTTCTTTGAATTGAAGTACTTGTTCATTTTAGCTAAATATGCGAAGAATAGTTTATTTATGGAGTATTATGAGTTTCAAGTTCTTAGGTTATGTTTATTGAAATGTTTGTTGATATTTTTGACTATTGTTTGGGAAAATTGTTGTTTCCATTGTTTGTTCTTGTATAGTCTAGTGTTTTTTATTTTGCTTGAGGACAAGCATAGTTTAAGTATGGGGCAATCATTGTGCCTAATTTCTATTTACTTTGCTTGCCTTCATATCTTGATTTCAATTACAAATTCTTTAGTTACGATCCAAATGAGAGAAGAATTAAGTGAAAATGATGTAAATATTGTATGTATGTTAATTGGATTATTTTGTGAGCTTTGCATGAAAAATGAAAGTTGACGTAAATAATTTGCATGAAAAGAAAAGAAAAACGAAGAAAGGTGGTGACTTAAGGTGTTACCATCATGACAAAGCTTATCACGGTGGTGACTCCCATATAGCCATGCTCACGGTGGTGACAAGTTAATGTGACATCTGCAGGTTGAAGGCTCAAAAACCTAGACCTAAAATGAAACTACAAATAGAAAGAAGAGAGGAGGGTGGCAGCACATTCTCCTAGACATTCTAACATTCCTTATTCTATCACTGGACACACATTCTAGACACTCATTCATTTTGGGGACAAAACAGATAGAGAGAAAGAAGGCGGAGAAGGGAAGAAAAGAAGAGCTTCGACTGAGAAGATAGAAGAGAAAAAGAGTAGAGAAAGGAAGCAGAGGTTGAAGCAGCGTGAGCAATCAATCATCTAGGTGAGAAGAAAGTAGAAGCAGAAGGCGAGAGCCAATGCAGGAAGCTTGAAATTGGTTGGAGATCACCGTAACTCCATCATCCAAACACTTATTTTCTCATTCTGTTTATTATTTCTCTATTGCTTTATTGAACTTGCTCCTCTGTTATTTGATGGACTCATACTCTGTTATCTTTTGATAGTTTATTTTGATTATTCACTTGACTTATTACTTTAATACTTCTCTTATATTAATCAAGATGGTATTGAAGTATTTGAATATGACAAATATTGTTATTTCTATGATGGGCTGGTCTCTTTATCTTGAGGATTAATATAGCTATTTTAGTCAAATATGCATGATTGAGGGAATATGTTGTTGTCTTATGTTTGCTATAGTTTATGAGATGAATGGATGTAATAGCATGACCAAACTTTGCATCATTTTGGTATTAAACAAAGGATCAAAAGAAGAAGTTTAATACAGAACAAGATACTATAGACACTTAAATTATAAATTAGAAATATATTAACTTAAATGGGTAATTATTAGTTGGGTTTAATAATTAATTTGGATGATAAACTTATCGAATATGAAAGTTAGATTAGCTTGTTATTTGAATCGATGTTCAATTGGTAATTTTAGTAAGATAACTATTCAATCATTTCCCCTTAGTCATGCATTGGAGATTAAATTATTGAAATTAATTATCAAGAGTTACTTCAATTTATCAATCTGTTTTTCTCCCAGTTAATTTTGTTTACTTTTTAGTTTAATTTGATGGTTTTATTTAAACCCTTCACTCAACAAATCATGATAGAGTGTTTAGGATTGCATTTGTTTTTATTTTTGTTTAATGTTAATTTAAGTAAACCAATTTCACCTCCTTGGGAGACGACCCTGGGTAATCAACTACAACTACCTCATATACTTAGGAGAAGGACAGCTTAGGTATTTTTAGAACTTATTTTGGGCACTAAAAGTTTTAGATTATAACCAAATTGTAATAACTCCTGAGGATAAGGAGAAAGGAACATTCACATGCCTATTTGGTGCATTTGCCTACAAAAGGACATCATTGAACTTTGCAATGCCCTAGCCACTTTTTAAAGATTCCTAGTAAGTATTTTCTGTAAGTATGTTGAGCATATCATTAAGGTCTTTATGTATGATTTTACTTTCTATAAGGATTCATTTAATGCATGCTTGGATAATATGAATTATGTAATTGAATGATACATCAAAACTAATCTTGTTCTAAATTCTGAAAAGTGTCATTTTATGGTTGAACAAGGAATAGTTTTTGAACATGTAATCTCATCTAGAGGAATTGAGGTTGATAAAGCTAAGGTAGAAATTGTAGAAAACTTACCCTACGCCACAAATTTGTGAGAGGATTGTTCTTTCTTGGACATGCAAGTTTTAATGCAAGTTTATCAAAGACTTCAGCAAGATCTTAACAAATCTCTGTCATTTGTTGAAAAAGGATGTGCCTTTTAACTTTAATAAGGGATGCAAGGAAGCATTTGACAAGTTGAAAGAACTTTTAACTTCAGCACCAATCATTCAACGACCTAATTGGAGTCAAACATTTAAGATAATGTGTGATGCGTGCAATTTTGTTGTGGGTATTGTCCCTGTTAAAAATGTGGCAAGATGACTCGTGCCATTTACTAAGCTTCACGAACACTCAATCTAGCACAATGCAGCTACTCTACCATAAAAAAAGAGTGTTTAGCTATTGTGTTTGCTTTAGATAAATTTAGACTTTACTTGCTTAGTTCTAAAGTGATTATATATTCTGATCATGTATTATTAAGGTATCTTTTTTCGAAAAAGGAAGCAAAGCTAAGGCTCATTAGATGGATTCTCCTACTCTAAGAGTTCAATTTGGAGATCAAAGATAAGAAAGGTATGGAGAATTCAATAGCTGACCACTTGAGTCAAGTTGTGAAGGAAGAATATTCAATACCATTATAAGAGTTGTTTCCAGATGAGCAACTACTTACTCTTTAAGATAAGGTACGTAGTATGCTGATATTGTGAACTATATAATGAACCATCAAATACCTAATGATTTGAGTAGAGCTAGACAAAACAGAATAAACAGTGATTCAAAATATTATATTTGGGATGATCCTCAATTGTGGAAGTGTTGTTATGACCAAGTGATTACGAGATGTGTGCCTGAACATAAATGCGAATCTATTTTGAAAATTTGCCATTTGTATGCTTGTGTTGTTCATTTTAGGCCTAGTAGAACTGCTAGGAAAACACTTGAATGCGGTTTTTATTGGCCAAATATATTTTGAGATTCCTATATATTCTGCAAAGCATGTGAATAATGACATAAACAAGGTAATTTATCCCATAAAGATGAAATGCCTTTATCTCCAATCCTTGCATGTGAAATTTTTGATGCATGGGATACTGATTTTATGGGACCATTTTCTTCCTCTTTTGGTTTTGCTTACATTTTGTTGGCTGTGGATTATGTTTCTAAATGGATGGAAGCTAAAACCACTAGGACTGATAGGTCTAAAGTTGTTGCAGAATTTGTCAAGTCTAACATTTTTGCTAGGTTTGGAACATTGCCAACATTGATTAGCGACAAGGGTACTCATTTTTGCAATCGAGTGGTGGGAAATCTTTTGAAGAAGTACCATGTCACTCACAAGGTGTCCACAACCTACCATCCACAGACAAATAGGCAAGCAGAAGTGTCAAATAGAGAAATCAAGTCAATCCTTGAGAAGATGGTGAGCCCAAATCATAAAGATTTGAGTCAACAACTTGATGATGCTCTTTGGGCATATAGGACAGTATACAAGACATTTATTGACATGTCTCCATATCGGCAAATTTATGAAAAGTCATGTCATCTTCCTGTGGAGATAAAACACAAAGCTTTTTGGACAATTAAGCAATGCAATCTGAAGAGGGATGTGGTAGGTGAATATAGAATATTGTAACTACAAGAATTGGAAGAGCTTAGGCTTGACTCTTATGAGAACACAGAAATTTACAAGGAAAAGACAAAGCAATTTTATGATAAGATGATTGTTAGGAAGAATTTTATTATTGGGCAAAACGTTCTTCTCTATCATTCACAACTTAAACTTTTCCCAAGTAAATTACGTTCCCGTTGGATTAGACCTTTTGTTGTTACTAATGTATTTTCACATGGTGTTGTTGAAATTGAAAGCTTAAGACGAACAAGAAATTCAAGGTCAATGGTAACCGACTGAAACCCTTCTATGAAGGATTCCAAGTGGAGGATTTGGAAGTGATAGGGTTAGAAACCCTCCTTATGAAGATTGAGCAACATAGAGTTGAACTAACGATGATAAACAAAGGCACTACTTGGGAGGTAACACAAAAGAATTTGATTTCTATTTATTTACATTTTTATATTTTCTATTTTTGTTAAATGATCCATTTCTTGCATTTAACGTTACAATGGAGACAATGAAAGTTTTAAGTGTGGGGTGGGGATCTTAGTTTTTTTTGCATGTTTTTTAGCTTAATTTTGGCTTATATGACTTCTGATGCGTTTTCAAAATTGAACAAACAAACAAACATTTTCTCTTTTTCTATTGTTGTTAATACTATATGGTCATAATTAGAGCATGAATTGACTAAAAAAATTCATGGCAACTTTAATATGTACTTTTCTCTTGTGATTGGTCAATATGCATCTTCTTTAGAAGAGTAGTGACTAGTGGTAGATAAAAGCCAGTAGATTTTTAAGCCTTATTAGATTAACACGTTCATACCAGTCTTATTGTCTTTTTGTTTATGTGTGACCTTCATGACATGTACACCCTAGCTTTGCTTTGATTTTCTATTTAAGACCACATTTTTATCACATGCATTAGCATGGAAAAAATTAGGCATGCTTTGTTTTTACAAGCTACATTAGCCAAATAGCCACCTTGAGCTTTATTATTCTTTCTTTTTGTGCTAAACACATTACATGCTTTAAACTAAACCAAATGTACTACCCAAGCCTTAAAGCTAGTAGAGTATTTGTTAATTGTTGATAACTATGGATGTACAAAAATATAAAGGTAGGGGTGTGCATATTTGTGGGATGGTTGTTATTGTTGGGATGCCATTTTACATTTTATAAATTAAATTCCAATGTCGATATAGCTTCTTTCAATTTTTATTACAAAAAGAGAGAGAGAAAGAAAAAAAGAATAACAAAAGAAAAAAATGTTTGAATAAAAGTATCAAGGAGGAAATACATTTGTTTTGAAAAGTTGTTCATTTGTTTTCTCCTCCTAATGTTGTATTAAATGGTTGAGTATGTTGTATATGAGGTAGATGTTGTTTTGGAAAGATCGCTCCTTATAGTTTCAATGATTTTTTTACTAGTGATTCCTTCTAGTTGGTATGTTTCATATGGTTTATGATATGAGAGCTTGAATTTGAGTTGTGAAACATAGTTGTTGCATTCATCATAGTTGATGATACCCAGTTTTGAATAAATGTTAGCATGTGCGCTTGATGTTTCATTGAGTGTTACTTTTTATTCACTAGCTTGATGGCTTTTATTCTACATTACCTAAATATATCTTACCTTACCCTTGTCCACATTACAACCTTAGAAAAGTCCTTTGATTCATGATTATGCATGTGACTCTTAGTGGTGGAGAAATGAAATGATATGCAAAGTTGTGAAATGTCATAATCATGAATGGTGTTTGAGTGCACCTATGGATTTATCGTATTTAAACACATTTTGTCCAAGTTTACATCTACATTACTCAGTTTCTAAGGGTGATGAATATTGATTGATCATGAGTAGAAGAGTTGAATGTTGAGTTCTTGCTATAGTTTTTAAAATTTATTCATCTTTGCTTATGAATATTTATTCTTGGGAAATATGGAAAATGAGTAAGTGTTTTGGTTTGTGACTTTGGTTTTGACGATTTGCCCGAGGACAGTCGAAAGCTAAGTATGGGGAAACTTGATATGTGCTTAATTAGTAATACATTTAATCTTTGACACTTAGTGATTAATGCTTTAAAAACCTTAAGACGGTCACTTTAGTTCATATTTGATTTTAAGTACAATTTGAAAGCATAATAGCAAGGGAAAGTAGCATATTCAAAAGAGAATGAGATTATTGTAGGCAAGAAAAAATTTAAACAGATCGTAGATCATCTCAATAGAAAATAAATCGTTGTAAAGAGGATCCAAAGGAAAATATGTTGACGGTGCCAAGAAAGCATAAGAAGGTATTGGCATGAAAAATCTCTGATATGGAAAGAATAAGCCCTTCATTTTGCACCTACAGAATTTTGATGAAAGACAGCCATAAGTCCATTTGACTTACTTTAAAAATGATTATAAGGAGAAAGTCTAACTAAAAAGACTTTAAAGAAGCAATTAGTAAGAGACAACATAATTTTATATTATTTAGAATAATAATTTCTGTATATGGATCTACTAAGGATAATATATGTCTTCATTATGAGGGAGGGATTTGATATGAGCTACAGTTGAATAGGCCTACTCTCAAAGTAAATAAACTCTATTGCATTTATTTTAGTAAGTTAGGATTTCAAGTAAATAAACAATAAAAAATAAAAATAATATAACTAAGTTTATTGATTGCATGGATACTAATTCTAACTACATTAGGTTTACTAATAAATAGTATAATTTGAATTTGAACTAATAATCTTAACAATGATACTTCATAAAATAATATTACCATGTATATAATTATAACATAGCATGAGTTTAGATTATAGCTTAGTAAGTAGTTTATCATTCCATATTAATCACAAATTAAAGCAAGAATAAGAAAAAATAGTAATAAATATTAAGTATAAATAAAATTTTACTTTACTAACCTTGATCTCTTTTGCTAGGTCAACATTATAAATAGTGCTAATAGTCTTGTTGTATTTATAATTTGTATTTAATCTCGTGTCAAAAAGTTGAGATGATATTTTAAACACGCTCTTTTTGTTTTAAGAAAAATTTGAAAATATTTTGCACTAATTTATTTCAATGTATATTAAAAATTACTTATTAATTTATATTTTTACTTATTTGTTTATATTGTTTATTTATTAATTTAATAATCATGAAATGTATATAATCAAATTATTTTAATTAAAAAATCTATGTACTTGAAATCTTTTTCTTTTTAGAGATGAAAATGCAAGACTTAGAATCTAGAGAAGATATGTTAATCAGTTCTCATCATTTATTATATATACTATCTCAACATTCGCCGTAGGGGATCATTGCTGACGCACTAGCAAGCGCATTAAATGCCATTGTGTCTTCCAGAGGCCACAATGTTGCCGATGAATATAAATATGACATACTTTAATTATGAGTTTTATAGTTTAGAATCCGACATTTGGCTATAAATAATAATAAAGCTGTCAAAGGATATCAATGTATCTTATGCAGACCCCCTGACATTTAATTGAAGAGTTTTAATTGCTCAGCAATGTGATGTTTGATTCTTTCTTCCTTTCGGTTGTCACAGTCTTCAACTTGTAGATGTCAGGTGGTAGGTGATTTCCCGTCGGAGTATCCCATGTGATTATCTTAACTATCAAATTTAAGCGCCCTTTCGTAAATAATCCACGCAGCTGGCGGAAAGAGAAAAAGAAAGACCACCTTAAAATTTAAGGGCTTCAATAATAAGAGGACTATGTTTCTGTCCTCTCTCGGATTCTCCATGCCCGATTCCTCTCCCCTGATAGATTTTTCCCATCCTTAGCCACTTCTCTTCCTGCTTCTTATCCTTTATCTGGGCTTCCTACTTCTCTCGGCCTTTGCTGCTTTGTCTCCCTTTCAGCCGCTCCTTTTCTTGTCCTCGCCATTGAGTTCAACCAAAAACTTCTTGGTCTTTTCTCAGCTTTTTCATGCAGGAAAATTGGAGTGGGATTCAATCCCACGAGTAGTGAAATAATTATAATTTTTTTCTTTTGATTTTTTGAAAGTTAAAATTACTTAATATCTTATAAATTTTGTTATTACGTAAATCATAATAAAGTATAAATTTTAATTTATACAAAACTTAATGATTTTTTTGTATCTCTCGAGAAGTTGATTCATCTCAAATGTTCAGCCTCTAATAAAATCTACATAACATGTTGAGAGAACTCTGTAATTGTTATTGAGAAGGTTAGACGATGAGTGCTAACTATCTTAAAGTTTAAGTCTATTTATAATAAGTTTTGAATATTTTTGTAATTTAATTAAAATTAACTTCTTGTTTTAATTAAACATTAATTAGAATTACAAATAATTAGATAATTCTAATTAAATACTAATTATGTCCAAATAAGATACAATATCTTATATTGTTTCATATTTATTAAATATCTCATATTTAATCATAGAGATTCTTAAACTTTACAATTAAGTCCAACTTGATTAAAACATCTTTTTTTTCTTCAATCATGTTCTTTGTGTGTGACTTATTAAGTTCCCAAATATATTAGAAATGAATATAAATTATAACTCTAAATTATACTTAAGATTAGATAAATTAAACTTCTTTAGTTTATCTTTATTTCTCTAATTAAACAATTTATTCATAGATTAAGATTGTGATCTAGCAACACCTGATGATCTCCCAGATATTTAAGAATACCAAAGTAGTTTTGACTAATATTTTCGTATATGATCTTTTTTATATAATTTAATCGTTTCATTATACAATATTCTGATTATACATAGAGCATGAACATAGTGTCTACTCTATTTTAAGTTCAATCATGTTAATTTTTCACCATTAATAATTGATTCATTTAATGACATTTGAAAATTATTCTACCTTGGCCAAAGATTTTCAGAATCAATACTAACCAAGAATAATGAAACATTCTTCCTAATCTCTTTAGGGTATTCAATCATGTATTGATCACTCAACTACCTCTATATAGTTCATGCAATATCCAATAACCACCGACTGAGCTATCTTTGACTAAAACACGTCATAAGTAGTATCAAAGTTTAATAATCCTTATATAAGATAACTTTAGAATCTTAAGTCAAAGGATCACTTATACAATCATCACAATGAGAATTTTTATAAATATATAAGTAATGTTTCAAATGGATTTCTCATATAAGGTCAATTTAGTGAACTTGTTCTCTAACAACCACCATACATTTGTTTAAGTATCTATATACTTTAGCCTATGAGATTGACAATTTTTTTCACAAGGAAAATATAAGGAGTGCTAGTCTTTTAACATTTTATTAATGTCCAGTCTTAATAGAATAATGACTAGGAACAATTTAGGGATAAGATATAAATACAATATGAATCTCATAGTTATTATCTCATTATAATTTCATTTGAATGTATATTTATCCCATACACTTTATCATATGCATTTGAATAAGTGTAAGATAAAGAGTGTCTTTTACAACCAACCGATTGGTTGTAAGACATAAACCAACAATCTCTCACTTGCAATAAGCCAATCGTTTAAGTATTTTATACCATATTACCATATGATGATCATTCTATTGTTGGAACAGTTGTTTAATGAGAGAATTCTATAAGATTCTCTATAATAAGAACATGCTTAAATCTTACAACATTTATATCAATTATTATTATTATTAAGATAAACTACCTAAACATATCATTAGATCTTTGATGAGACCTTAGCTCCTTTTATATGCCTAAAGGATCTAATTTTCTACAGTACATTACTTCTAAGCAATGTAAGGAACTATACCAAGATTGTTAAAGAACTTCTTGATCCAATTAATCATTTCTACTAAACAAAAAATGTATTATGACTTATTAGCAGTCAATGCTACACTAGAATCTTTCCAATCTCAAAATGATAGTGTTTAAAGTAAAATATACCTTAATGAGGATTTACCTTTAAAGTTAATATCTTTATAACCTTGAACTAAAATATCAATTCACATGTAGAATAATAGATATCTTTAATACTTTACAACTATAGGATATCTCAAATACTAAATACCTTCAGTACATTATCAGTACCTTCAGTAAATAACCTCTGTATCTATCTCTATATGTTGGCCTCTGAATTTTTTTTCTTTAGTTAAGCATGATTTAAATAATTATGAGGTTTACATAGGTTAATTTTTGGGAGTTAATTTTTTTTATGTCTATGTTAGTAGAATTTATTTCATGGGTTAGTTGAATTAAAAGTGGTAGGAATGCATAAAGGGTATTTTTGGTAATTCACTTAAGTTTAAAAACTATAAGGCATTAACAAAAGGGCAATGTGGACTTTTCTCAATCTTTAAGGGTAAAATGAGAAGAAAGAAGTGTTGTATTCTTCCTAAAGTAGAGAAAAACGAAAATAGGAGAGAAAGAAGAGAAATAACGAAAACAAAGAGAGAAAGAAGAGAGGTTTCGGTTCTTGAGAGGAAAAAAGGAAGAGCAAGTAGGGTTTCATCCTTTCTTAGCTTTTAAGAGTTAATTTGATGTTATTCAAGAAGAGAAAAAGAAAGAGGGAGATAAGAGCTTTCATTTAAGCCAAGAATCTTGTTATTTGATGAAGACTCAAGATAAGCTCATTTTAAATCATTTGGATTTTTGGAAAGGTTTTGGTTCATGAAACTTAGGAAATGCATTGGATTAAGTATTCTAGAATCAATTTTATTGAATATGTTTCTTGAGTTTTTAATTTTGCAACCCTATTGAATTTGGGATTTTTGCCTATATAAAGAGAATCAAGAAAGGCAAGAGGAGCAAGATGAGGGACATCCTTGAACAAGTTATAAGCAAGGAATTCAAGTTGGGTTACATTTTTATAATTGAGTAATAAGCCATTAATGTTTCTTCCAAATCAAGAAAGTTAAATGTTTTTAATTATGTTATAAATGTGCATTTATTGCTCTTTGAATGCTTTGAGAAAGTGTTATGTATTTGGTATGTGAATATTGTGTTGATGATTTATGAAAAGAGTATGAAAATGGTTTTTGAAAAGATACTACATTTATAAAATCACTTTTCGAAAAAAAATGCCATTTTAGGCAATAAATTTACAAGTTATGAAATACATGTTATGTGGGTTTGGTTTGGTCCATTATGTATGTCAAGTGCACTTTGACTAAAGGCTTCTCCCGTCTACCCGCTAGTGGCGTGGAGCTCGTACATGGACTTCCTCATGTTTACGACTACGGAAAAACCACTATGTGGGATTGTGTTAGTTCGTTCTGTTCACAACTACACAGGACCATTATATGGGAATATGTTAGTTCGTTTTGTGTATGGACCTCCCAAATCATTTTGATGTGCTCATGTATTAATAAGTTTATTGAATGCATAATTTAGGTTGCTTATAAATTGTTTGAAAAATTGAGAATGGGGAAATATATTTTTCATGATTCAATGTGAGTTTTACAATGGAAATGAATATTTCAATGATTTTTGCTTGTTACCAATTATAAAACTGTTACCCACGAGCTTTTAAGCTCACTCCCATTTTCCTTCCCATATTTAGGTGATGAGCAAGAGATCAAGTAGTCAAGAGTCATGGCATCACTAAAAATTTGAATACTTTTGTATTTTAAGCTAGATTTTGTAAACACAAGGCTTTAGTCGCATTTCAAGTATCTTTTCTATTTTGTATTTTGCAAAACAATGTATTGTGAATTAAAATACCCATTAAAGCTTTGTAAAACTCTTATCTTTTAGTATTAATAAAATATGATAGTGTTTTGCTCATGACTCTCAAAGTTTGTACATTACATTTTTAAGCTTTCATTAGGGTAAAATTTGTGTTCTGACTTCTGGAGAAAAACTGTATTGATATAGGTTGAATTAGATAACATTGTCTTCTTATAAGTTGTAGATTATTTTTCTAGCATTTCAATGATATAAAGTATGCAATTTTTGGATATTGGAATTGAGAGATATGATTATTATAAGGTAATAATGATGCATGAGATGTACATACGGGACAACTGCATTAAATTGAAAATTTTGATCCTTTTAAAGGCAAAAACTTTTCGAGATATTCATAGAAGTTGTAAGTCTAAAAGTCTTCTTTGAAACGGTCTAATAATGACCTTAATCTGACATCTCTAGTGAAAGTTATTCCCTTTTTACCAAAATAGGTCGGAGGAAGAAAAAAAGGGAGGTCATGATCGCGATTCTGTGGAATTTACGTGCAAGTCGCGATCGCGACTCGTCGTGATTGCGATCCATAGGTATTCCTAAACCTAATTCCTTTGAATCTTTTGAACATAAATTTATCATCTGACCTTCAAATGACCTGATTTCTAAACTAATAGATTCCTAACACGTTTCTCTATCTCTCCATGAAAATTTATAGCTTTTAGTTTTGATTTGAAAATGATTGATTGAATCAAAGTAAGGGTATCAGTTGGAAGAGTATGAATAGGATATTTTACAAAACGTACTTTAGTATTTTAATGATATCTTGTTCTGTAGAGCTCCAAATGGGATGATTATTGTTTATATATAAACTAAAGATATAGAGCTAAAAATTATCTGAAGCAATCAAATTTTAATTTAGTATCTAAGACTTTCAATTTCGGTATGGAATTTGAATATAGTGTACTATTTCAATATAATAATAGTCTAAAAATGTTTGGGGTATACCTTCGGATTTCTAAACCAAATTGAACAATTTTGGAGTCATTAGAAAGATAAGATAATGGGGAACATTTTTCTAGAAGAAGTCAAATTGTAATTCCGGTTTAAAGTTTCCCAAAATCTATTCTAAAATAGGAGAAATGAGTTTAATTATGGTGACTGACTGGTGGGGACTTAGCCCCCTCCTTTGTGGGAGGCGGGTCTAGATTTCATCTAGGACATCAAGCGCACGTCTCGTAAGGGCAGGGTGTCCAACACTTATGGTATCAGAGCTAGGTTAATGAACCAATGATAGTTAAGCATAGTTCATTGAAGCAATCCTACACGGTAATATGTACGCTCACATCTTATGATATTCTAGATAGTTGGGCTCCAGAAATGAGGTCCAACATCTTATGGTATCAGAGTGATTAGGTTAATGACTATCCTTGGCATGAAATGGGTAGTGTAAGACATGAAATGAACGTGCATTGTCTAAAATGAATAACTTGCATTGTTTTGAATTGTTTTACATGATTTGAAAATTGTTTTGCATGAACTAAAGATTTTCAATGGTTTTAATTTGAAGGAGTTATTATGCCGCCTCAAAAGAGAACTCGATGAGCTATGACTCGATCTCGCTCTTGACAAGGGAGCACTTATGAATCCTATATCCCGCAAGACGTGGGGACACATTCTAGTCCTGATTATGAGGCACCTAGTATGCAGCATTGCCACTGTCTCGTCCTCTTATACCTTAAGTAAACCCTTTGGATCTACGGTTCTTCTAAGCCTTTGCTCAGGCTTTCTCATATGCCATGGGCCAAAGGTCACAAGTTTCGATGCAAGCTCTAGTAGAGAGGAGTGGGCAGTATGATAAGCTCCACAAGTATAGGGCTCTAGATTTCAATGGGACTACAAATCCGGAAGAGGTTGAAGCTTGGTTGAAGAGGATTGAGAGGGTCTTGATTCAGATGAAGGTCTCAGATAAGGAGATGTTAGATTATACAGTCAGTTTACTACAAGGGGATGCACTCCATTGGTGGGAATCAGTGCCCCACAGTTAGGTTTTACCTTAGTTACTATCATTGAGAGACTTTGTAGAAGCTTACAGGAAGAAATACCTTTTGAGGGTAGGGAGTTTCTAAATCTCACATAAAGGGATATGAGTGTGAGTGAGTATGAGCTGAAGTTCACCCAGCTCTCACGATATGTTGCCAACATTGTTGTGAATGAGGAGGACAAGTGTTGCAAATTTGAGGGAGGACTTCATTTAGGTATTAAGGAGAAAGTCCTGATCCATAACTTCTGTGACTACCAGTAGTTGGTAGATGCTGCACTCCAGGATGAGAAACTAGAGAACATCAAGTATGAAGTGAATAAAAAGAGGAAGAGTCAGGAACAGTCTTTTAAGAAGGGGATAAGTGCTCCAATTCATGAGAGGGGTATGAAGAGCTTCCATACACAGAGTGAGGTGGGGAGTAGTGCCTCTGCTAAGAATAAGCAAAAAAGGACAATTTTAGTGCAAGCCTCAACTATGGGAGGCAATAGTAAAATGGATAGGAGCAGGTACACAAACCCTCAATGTGAGCATTATGGGAAGTTTCACAAGGGAGAGTGCTTCTAGTTACTTGGAGCATGTTTTCGATGCAGGGAGAAGGGACACATGATTTGGGAATATCCTCAGATAATAAGGCAAGAGGGGTGGCAGCTGCAAGCCCCAAGGAGAGTAGAAACAGGGGAACCAGGCCAGTCACTGAGGTGGGCAGTTCTGGAGCTACAAAGAAGGCTATTCCTCCAAGAAAGCCAAGGAGTCAGGGATAGGCAAGAGTGTTTGCCATAACCAGATAGGAAATTGCAGCCACACTTAAAGTTGTCATGGGTATGACTCAGTTATTTAATTCTGAAGTATATGTTTTGATTGGTTCTGGCTCCACGCATTTATTTGTTTCTGTAAGCATGACTTTTTGTGGTGTGAATTTGGTGCCATTGGAAAATCTATTGATTTTTAGTACTCCTCTAGGAAGGAATGTAATAAGAAGTCAAGTGTATAGAGGAAGTGAGTTCTTCATTGATGGTGCTAGACTAGTAGTGGACTTATTACCTCTAAACCTAAAAGGCTTAGATGTTATACTTAGGATGGATGCCATAGAGAAGTATCATACGAAGTTAGATTGTAGCCTCAAAGAGGTGGAATTTGATTTGGGAAATGATGAGAAGGTTCCTTTTAGAGGAGACAGAAGGACATCATCATCCAAAATTGTTTCAATTTTGCTAGTTGACCGGATGATGAGAAAATGGTGTGAAGCCTTCTTGGCACACGTCGTGGATATTGATGTGAATGAAGGGAAGTCAGAAGATTTTCTGATTATGAGGGAATTTCCAGACGTGTTTCTAGAAGACTTACCTGGTTTGCCACTAATCAGGGAAGTCGAGTTTGCTATCGACTTGATTCCCGGTACCACACCCATCTCTATACCACCTTCTAAAATGGCTCTAACTGAGAGCTAAAGAAGCTTAAGGAACAGTTGGAAGAACTATTAGAGAAGGGGTATATAAGACTGAGTTTGTCACTATAGGGAGCACTGATTCTGTTTGTTAAAAAGAAAGATAGAACATGGAAGATGTGTATTGATTACCAGAGACTCAACAAGGTGACTATTAAGAACAAGTATCTTCTATCCCAGATTGATGATCTGTTTGACTAGCCGCAGGGAGAAAAGGTCTTTTCCAAAATTGATCTCAGGTCAGGCTATCATTAGCTTAAAATCAAGGAGGCTAATGTAAGCAAGACAGCCTTTAGGACTCATTATAGGCATTACGAGTTCCTAGTCATGCCATTCAAATTAACCAATGCTTCAATTGTGTTTATGGATCTTATAAATAGAGTCTTCAAGGAGTATTTGGATCAGTTTGTCATAGTGTTTATAGATAACATTCTGGTTTATTCCAAGAGTGAAGAGGAATATGAGGAACATCTCAGGATATTATTGCAAACACTAAGGGAGAAGGAAATTTATGCCAAATTTAGCAAATGTGAGTTTTGAATTTATAGGGTGGTATTCCTTGGACATGTAATTTTTGAGAATGGGGTACATATTGATCAGAGGAAATTTGAAGCAGTAGTGAAGTCGCATGTACCTAAGACAATGACAGAAGTGAGGCATTTTTTGGGTCTGGTAGGTCATTATAGGAGGTTTGTGGAAGGATTCTCCATAATAATTGTTCCACTAACCAGGTTGTTCAGGAAGAATCAGAAGTTTATCTGAAGTGATGAATGCTAGAAGAGCTTTGAGGAGCTTAAGCACAGATTGACAAGTGCTCCAATTCTAACTTTGGAGATGAGATTATACAATTTACAGTGATGCTTCAAGAAAGAGTTTGGGTTGTGTGTTAATACAAGAAGACAGGGTGATAGCTTATGCTTCACAGCAACTAAATCCTTATGAGTTGAATTACCCAACTCATGATTTGGAATTAGCAGCAGTAATCTTTGCCTTGAAAATTTCGAGACATTATCTATATGGGATTCAGACGAGGATTTTTACAAATCATAAAAGTCTCAAGTATTTATTGAATCATAAAGAGTTGAATTTGAGACAAAGAAGGTGGTTATAGTTGCTCAAAGATTATGATCTGTTAATTAGATACCACCCAGGAAAGGCAAATATAGTGGTTGATGCCTTGAGTAGGAAATCTTCCATAGATAATGTCGAGATAGTTTATCTGTCGTTGTTAGAGGAGTTAGATAAGCTGAAAATAAGTTTGACACAGGAGGAACCTACTTACATTGTTGCTACTTTTAGAGTGAGACCGATACTCAGAGAGAAGGTTAGGGAGTTACAAGCATAAGATGCAGAATTGAGCAAGCTCCAAGAAGAAATTCAAAATGGCAAGAAATCTGAAGTGATAGTGAGGGATGATGGACTCATGGTTATAGGAAAAAGACTCTGTATTCCAAATGTTAAGGAGGTGAAGGATGAGATACTTGATGAGGCATACAATACACTTTATGCCATCCACCCAGGTAGCACCAGGATGTACAGAGATTTGAGAGAGAATTTCTGATGGAAGGACATAAAGAGGGATGTAGCAAAGTATGCAAGTAAGTGTCTAGTGTGTCAGCAAGTCAAGGCTGAATACCAAGCAACTTCAGGCAAGTTAAGGCCATTATCCATTCCTGAATAGAAGTGGCAAAGGGTAACTATGGATTTTCTAATGGGTTTGCCCAAGATTAGTAGGAAGCATGATGCCATATGGTTATTGTTGCTCATTTGACAAAGTTAGCCCATTTTCTAGCAATTAAACATATTGATTCTTTGCATGTGCTGGCAAAGAAGAATATTGATGAGATAGTAAGATTATATGGAATCCCCGACTTTATAATTTCTGACAGAGATCCTCGGTTTACTTCGAGATTATGGGGAAGCTTACAAGAGGCTCTGGGGGCCAAGCTGAATTTTAGCACTACTTTTCATCATGAAACGGATGATCAATTTGAGAGGACCATTCAAACCCTTGAAGGGATGCTTAGGACATGTGTGATGGATTTTAAAGGAGCTTGGGACGAGCATTTGCGATTAGTTGAATTTGCTTACAATAATTTGTACCACTCGAGCATTCAGATGGCTCCTTATGATGCACTGTGTGGGAGAGATGTAAAACTCCTATATGCTGGGATAAAGAAGGAGAAAGGAAATTAATCGGACCAGAGTTACTCCAGATGACAGTTGATAAGGTCAATCCAGTTAAGCAAAGGCTTAAAACGGCTCAGGATAGAATGAAAAGCTATACTAATGCACACCGAAAGGAAATGTAAACGATCTAGAAGGGGGGTTGAATAGATCTTTAAACCTTTTTATAAAATCAGAAGTTAATACACATAAAA